>PVJH01044068.1:0-13226 GCA_004026705.1 Nesogale talazaci | reverse complement strand
CAATGCCACTGAGTTGATTCTAACAGCTGGTCACTCAATAGCACCCAGAAATTCTGCCCCTGTGGGTTTCTGAAACAATACTCTTTACTTCAAAGAGCAGAAAAGTCTCACCTCTCTCCTGTGGAGTTACTGGTGGTTTCGCACTTTTATCTCTGTGGTCAATAGTCCAACTTGTAACCCAATATGTCTCCAGGGAAGAACGTCGATGTGACGGTCAAAATGACAAGCACAATGTGGTAGTTACATAATCTGGTGTCAATTTGGGCCTTGAGAGGATTAAAAGTGAAGGGGTAAAGTCCAGTCTATCAACTGGATCATAGCCAATGAGGCCTCTGTGTGGGCATGAACTTCTCCTGAGAATGGTGGGAAAACCTGATTTTCCTCTTTGGAGATGGGAGACTCTGTTGACTTGCTGAGAGATATCCCTGGGAAGAAGCCACGTGGACCTACCCTGATGTAACCCTGGAAGTTGAAGAAGCCATGTGGAGACCCCTGCCAGCACTGAGATGCTTACATCACCACTGGATCCAAAGACTTTCTATCCACGTGTCTATGATCGTTCTGCACTCCGCATCATAACATGTGTGTTGTGAGTCTGAAGAGGATTTTCTAGATCAGTATCAGACATATGGGCTAATATTGAACTTATGGACTTGGACTGAACTGGGTTGGGATGCTTTCTTAATGTATAATCACCCTTTATATAAAACTCTCTCCAATACACATAGGAGTTTCTATGGATTTGTTTCTCTAGTTTACCCAGACCAACAGACACAGGCATCATTGCCTCCTCGATTACATGGCCTTACAACATGCATCGCCCTCTCCAGACTAAATCCCCATTGGCAGGCAGAATTTTCAAGACTGAGTGGATTACTCATCCCAAAGCAAAGTGGACTATTTCTTAAGACAATCCTTGGCTTTGCCTGTAGTTCCTTACCTGTCATCCCAGAGAGGTAAGAGCCTTAGGTCTATCCCCTAGGTCTATCTAGGAATTTATTTTTCTATAAAAAATATCTTAATATTTCCCCTACTTTCCCACAGTATGTGAATCTGCCCTCTGCCATCAACTCACACCCACACCACTCAGACCTTGGGCAAAGATATAATCAAACTGTCATCAAAATCAAGTACAGTGATGATGTTTATTTGTTTTCTATCCATTGGCTGTAGATGAGTTTGATTATGGTCCTTGCTTCATGACATAGTGACAATTTCTCAGGACTTTATTTCACATTTTTGAAAAGCATTTATTTTGTTCATCGACAGCGATTTCAAATGGCTTCATCCAGAGAAGCAGAGGCATCGTAATTCCTGTTATTGAGCTCCATTTTGATATCTCATCGGAATTTTTCAAGGACCTCACATTGAAATCCTTAGCAGAATTGGCTGCTAAATTTGTTGTATGGGTGTTTGTTATCAGATTTGACACAAGGATTTGAAGTCAGAGAAACCTGAATTGGAGCTCCAATTTGACCTTGACTCTCCTTAGTGTAAGTTGGCGTAAGTTTTTCATACCTAGCATCCATTTCCCGTACATCTGGAAAATAGGGTCCCAGAATCCTTTGGAGAACTCAGCCCCCCCATGCAGGTGGTTGGGATAAAGCTGATTCTACTTTTCAGGGTCAGGAGGTAGACACCTTAGCAATCAGCCTGTTTCACCTTTTTACCATAACATTCGAATGGAGGCTGGCATGATGACTCAATTAATTAGAGTTCATTGTTTTATCTAGAAAAATGCAAGTAGCACAAATTCTTTGTCCACATTGCAAAAACAGTGAGGAGATGAGACTCATGTTGCTGGCAGCAATTTTGTTACCATGTGTAAAGAACCTACCAATGTAGCCCAATCAGAGAAAAATAAAAGAACTGATAGATGGAGAGCGGTGGTGAGGATATTGCACAAGGCTTTGGATCCACTTCCCTAGAGTTTTCAACTCCACAATTAGTTCCAAGAATTGAGAAACCAGGAGCCATTGTGACACCTCTGTTAAGTCCCGACTGCTAACCAAAAGGTGGGTGGTTTGGTCCCACCCATCCAGAGGTTCTCTGGTGAGAGCCTCAGCAGCTTTCTTTGATAAAGAGAGTAGTCAAGAAGACCTATGCAGCCATTCCATCCCATTCCCTTGGAGCTGCGAGTCCAAATGTGACTTGACAAAACACAACAGCCACAATGGACGACGATTCCACAGCTCGTCCTCTCTGTAAGACAATTGATTCCATTGTAAGAATCACAAATGATGCATAAACCATTTCCGTATTAAGTAAAATTAGATCTAATTGTGATATTGTGAAGGCATCAATGATGTGACGAGTGTTTGTGGCGGGTCATGCCTGGAACTACTAACTGCAGGCTGGCAGTTCAAACCCATGGGATAGAAATGAGGCTTTTTGCTCCTGTAAAGAGGCACAGCCTCAGAAACCCAAAAGAGCAGTCCTACTGTGTCTTACAGAGACCTTATTAATTGTAATTGATTCAGTAACAGGTTTTTTTTGTTTGTTTGTTTTTAATCTGTGTTGCTAAGGAAGCCTAGTATTATGTGGAGGTATTGTTTCCCATAAAATCGTATCAAATCCTTGATGGAATGAGATGAAGTATAACTAAATAGCACATGTTTTCCATCAGCTACTTTTAAAGTAGATATTTTATCCTTGTACACAGGGTGCCTTATATAGATGGGCTTTTATATCTATTTTTTTATGTTGTATAGTAGTCCTGGGGGTGCAGTGGCTGCTAACCAAATAAGGACTTATAGCGTATGTTCTTCAGCAGAGTCACTATCAGTCAGTCAACTCAATGGTAGCTTTGATGGGTTTAATAGTATATCTTAATCATAATTTTAAAAAGATGCCAATTCCCTTAACACCTCCCTCTGGCATTTTGTCTATTTGTCCATGGCTAGCATTTTAACCATTTGCTGTCTAAACGGTTTTCTCCATTCTGTATTGGGTCCTACCTGATCGAACTTATGTCGAGAAGAATTCTTACATTTGAGTTATGGTGCTGCTGGTATAGAATATTGGAAATACCATGGAGTGATAAAAGAACAAACCATCTGTTTTGCAGGAAGAATAGCAAGAATGCTCCTTAGAAGCCAGGAGGGTGAGACTTGGTCTCATGCGCTTTGGACATTGTATAGGAGAGACTAGTCCCTGAAAAAGGACATCACATTTGGTAACGTGGAGGGACAGTGTAGGTTAGGAAGGGTGGATTGACACAATGGCTGCCGGAATGAGCTCAAATATAAGAACAATTGTAAGGATGGCTCAAGACCAGACAGTGTTTAGTTCTGTTATCCATAGTGTCAATATGAGTCAGAACCAACTTGATGGTACCTACCACCATGTCTAGAATAGACACTAGCCTCTATTTTCTGAGTCCCACATTGAGTATTCTATTATCCTTTATTTAACTTTGCACCTGAAATGTCCTCGTAGAAAATCAAAAGCATACCCATAGTCATTTTGTCTGAAGGTGAAATGCACTCTATTGAATGCAGCATATGAAGGCCTCAGTAAAGAGATTGAAACAGTGCTCTGATGTCCACTTCCCCATGGCATTTTCATAAGCCTTTAAGCAGGAGGAAGCACTTAAGGGGCTCTTGCCTCATGCAGGTTCTAGTATAGATATTGGACACATGTGATCCTAATGGATTCTGATAACTCCTCCTGAATGAGGCCATCTAATAGGATTTTTCATAAGTGGAACCTATGACCAGAATATATTACAAATTACTCAACTGGAATTAAAACCTAAGTCTTTCAAATCTAGATCCTAAACTGGGGTTGTCTCCACAATAGTGTGCCATAAAAGCAGCTTCATCTCAAAGTCCACATTTGGTAGTTCTTGGGAAACGGAATCCGCAACTGACCACAGAGAATGAATGCCTTAGTCCCTGCTCACTGTGAAGACCTGTAGAGAGGACTCCATGTTACAGCGATGCACTGAGTAACGTAGAGGGTCACCCAGCTCCCTCTACTGGACTAGAGTTCTCATTCCCCCAGCTTCTGCAAATATCTGTCACCTGTGTCACTCAGCAGACCCTCCCTGTCCGTTTCTGCTTGCCTCCACCAATGCGTTACCTCTTCCATCATCTTGCTTGAGGTCTACCACACTTCTTGACCTCGATAAGGGAAACTGGAGAAACACCCCCACTCTGGGGTACCCTGAAGAGACTTCGCCTGAGATTGTCCCACAGTTTAACGCTTCTCTTTGCCAAGCCCTGCCTTTCACAGCCCCTTAGGTGGGTGATTGATTCCCAAGATTGATTCCCACTGCCATTGCCTTTACTCCAGCCCATAAAGACCTGATAGAGGGCCCCGAGACTCCAGGTCTTTACATGAGCAGGTAGCCTGCTCTACGGGCCACAGATCACCTGGTGGGTCCAAACCGCCAAGGTGATGAAAAGCAGTCCAATTCCGAGCCCACAGTGATACCACAAAATCCTCTGCAGGCAAATTCTTATCTCACCGCCCACCCCAGGAAACCTAACCTCAGTTAGCATCCATTCATTTGCCTATAGACGATTCATTTATTCATCTACCCCCTCCCCCCACTGGCCATTCATTTATTCGTCAGTTGCCTGTGCATCAGGAGCAATAGAAAACATGTAAGACATTGTTATAGTTGCATCTAGCTTGGCATGTAACAGATAAAGGCCGAGAAGGAAGGCTAGAGAAGAAATAGTAAATAACTGAAATCATCTAAAGCAGAAATCATATCAAATAGATTTATTGAAATCCTGTTTAGGCATCCACTGTGTGCCATGAAAATAAATTTTTTTTAAAAAACTATATTTGCTCTGTAATTGCTTGAATCATACATCTTTTACCTTGATTAGCAATTTCAATCAACCAAGACATTACTGCGCATTTTCAAATAAAAAGCTGTATATTTCTCCACCAGAAGTCCTCTATTTAACCTTTTTCCTTTCTAACCACACAGGATTTGCTATCATTGGGTGGTGTTATTGGTTATAAAACTATTACTTTCTCAAAAATGACAAAGCCTCCGCAAGAACGAATCGAATGAAATGGTTAAGGGATTTCCTGTTCTTTTGTATTTAAAATGCTATGTCTACTCCTGCCCTTTGATTTCTAAACTTATTTTCCTTTTGTTCTTATGTTAAAAGGACACAATTGAAAAATACCAAGCCTACAGCTTTCTGACTGATTCTGACGCACAGTGACTGTGTGTTGCTGAGTCAAGCAGGGTGCCAGGGGGGATCTCTGGAGAAGCGAAACCAGTAACGCTTGTGTATATGTATCTAGTGGAAGAGGTTTTAAAGACATGTGGAACGCCACTGTAGAAGTAAGCCAATCCAGCCCTGAGCAAGTAGAAAGATCAAGTGAAAGCAGAAGGCTACTCCTGGCTCCAGTAGCTGCAGGGCCTGATGCACCGAGAGATGAAGCAGGAAGCTGCCGAGTCATTGGCAAAGGACACCTGGATCCCAGGCCACTGCCGACTTCCGGGATCCCCAGGTGCTATAACAGGAGGCTAGTGAACCAGGGGCCAGATTCAGATCCACCAGTCGACCTGAGCTGACTTCCATATGCGGTCTGTTTCTACCAAGAGGAGGTCACCCGCTGAATGTAACCTCTCCCAAACCTTATCAAGGCTATGCTCAGGTTAAAGAGTCATTTCTCCCCACAACAGCTTGCTTGACTGCTTCCCTGAACACTTGATGGTACAGTTGATTGCACTGCCTTAGACCAGCTCGTGGGAGAATCCTGGCCCAGCCCTGGTGTCAGGAGTCTCAGTTAACCCCACAGACATTCCACTGTGTTCAATGACTGTGGACTTTGGAAAGCCCAAGAAATTCTTTTAAGCCTTGTTTGGGTCGAAGAGAAACACATTCATAAACACACATATGTATATAAGGGAGAGGTTTATATACAAGAGGAATAGAACATTGAGAAAGCATTCCAACCCAGTCCACTCCAAATCCATAGATCTAATATTAGCCATATGTCCAATACCAATCTATAAAGTCCTCTTCAGCACATGCAACAATACCAGGACAATCACAGGCCAAAGGATGCAGTCTTGTGTATCCAACGGTGGGAGAAGCATCTCAGCCCTGGCAGGAGTCTCATGTGGCTATTTTGGCTTCAAAGTTCTGGTTTCATCAGGGTGGGCCATGTGGCTTCTCCTCGGGGATGACTCACAGGGAATCAGTCTTGTGTCTTGTCAGTAGAGCATCTCCAGGAGACTGAGTCCATCCATAGTCTCTCACCTTCAGGATGTGTGTGTGTGTGTGGGGGTGGGGGGGCGGGGAGGGAGATCTTGAGATATCCCTGAATTCTCAGACAAAGCCATCCCCACACAGAGGTCTCATTGACTATCTCCAGATTGACAGACTAGACTTCAGCCCTACACTCCCGATCATGAAATTGACATGAGTACATGACCCAAGCCTCTAGGTGGATTTGAAACTCCAACCTATGCTTAATAGCTGGCCCTGAATTATGTGTACCTCCCACACACTCTCCTTCCCAGCTTAGAATATTGTATTTGAAATTAAGCACTCCCAGATGTTCACACTTCAAAGTTGTTGAAAAAGAGGGTCAGGTCACATATCTGGAGCATGTGTGTACATCCAAAGGAAGAGGAGCAGCAACATTCCGTTTGCTGGAGGGTCACACCGGAGCTTGATGTAAGGCTGACGCTGAACCGCACAGTACCTTGAATGCATGGAAGCCATGTCTCACTTCTCTCTGAAAGTTCTTGTACATTTCCGTTCTGGATTGCAGGAGTCTTTGGTAGTATTTCAAAGTCTGCGGTCTTGCCTTTCTGCGCTTCCCATGTGTCTGCCAGGCCAGTTTAATCCTCAAGGGATCTTCTTGCCTTCTGTTTCTGCTGGAGGTTCGCTTTCTGCCAAACGGATTTCCTGACTGCATCACAAAGCTACAGCCATTCAAAGGAAGCTTCATGGCCATCGTTGGGCAGAGACACAGGATAGGAAATCACTCAGTGGGTGCGTTTGCTTCCAACGGCTGCAAACGACTGTTGCCCGACTGCCATCTGGTGACCCGCTTTCCTTTTCTTCTTTACTTAGGGACCAGGCGGTAGATCTCACATGCCTTCCCTCTCTTTTCCTCCTTTCCTCTCCCCCCTCTTTCTCCATTCATTTTGTTCACCAGTACTCATTCACTCCAGCCCTTCCCTCATTACCTCCCTAATTCCTTTCCTGCTGTCTGTTGTATTAAGTGCATTGTTAGAGGCATTCATTAATATATGCAAAGTATTTTTAAGTCCCTAGGAGGGGAAGAGAGAGGGGCTTCTTATTTTGAATAAACATTCTAAAGCCAGACTGGAAGGATTCAGAGGAGATAGAAAAAAAAGCCCAGAATTGCCCTTTATGTGACAAGTTGTTATTTATCTAGATAATGAGATGCACCCTCAATAAATCATGTATATTAATTTATTATGAATTTACTTGGCCATAGCAAGCTATCCTTACAAGATGAAAATATAACAACAACCTTTCAAGACTCAGGTATCAAAGCCCGAAATGGACATACTTACTAAATATGCATCCATATATGATGCATTTATATTCATGGATTATCTGTTTATTAATTGGATTTACACAGGTCATACCACACTCCCCCAAATGCTGCAGAGACCGTCCCCGGGGTGTCATAAGGCAGCTGGCTTACGGCAGCACCACTGCGGGGCTCTTCAGAGCTGGGAGGGAGGAAGAAACCCTTAGCTTCAGATTTCAAAACAACAATTTTAACTAGGCATATTTTAATTACCCCAGAATAGAACTTGGCCAGCACACCAAATTGTCTTTCCTCCTACTCATTTTGGAAATTCTGTAAAGGAGAAGAAACAGAGAGAGAGAGAGAGAGAGAGAGAGAGAGAGAGAGAGAGAGAGACCCACAGGGCATTGGTGTACATATTGATATTTGAAAACATATCTGCATCCAGTCAATTGCACATGATATCAGAAATTAGCAACTTTAATATCCAATTCAGATCCGTAATGAGAGTACAAAGGAGAGGCTGCATATGGCAGACTTATCTGTAAGTTAGAACTCGTGCCATAACTGGCTGGCAGCCCAGCAGAGTTGCTGTTTTTTGTAAAGACAGATCTGAGGTTGTGGCCTGACCACCATTCCCAGGGAGGCAGTGGTGCCTGGTAGGAGAGGGTACTTCTGGGTTTTCATGCTCTCTTCTAAAACAGCATTTCTCCAAGTACAACCTGGGGTTCATCTGCTTCCAGTTTTCTGTAAGAAATTCTAATACCCGTGCTTCCATCCAAGCATCCTGAAGCAGATTCTGGGGGCAGTGTCTGGAACCTCCCGTTTAAATGTGTGACCTGACTCCCCAAACACGTAGAGGTCCAGTGCAAACATCCAAGCTCTCTGAGAAACTCCTTAATAGTTATTTAGTAAATTAGTTGCTTCATAAATTTTGTTCACTGAAGGTGCTTTGGAAAACCCACGTGACAGTGGAAAGTCCTTCGAGTTTACGAAGCCTAGACGGCTATTTGGAAGAGATGGTGGCTCTAACAGCTTTGATGACTTCTAGCTTTTTCCCTCTGCCCCTCTCCCTCCTTGAGATCGCTTCATGTAGCATGTCCCCAAGGTGCTTACTATTGAATTTTGTGTTCGGCAGGTTCTGGAGAATGGTCTGTCCTCCAGGAGCTGGAAGAGCAGAAAGACATAGACTTCAGGAGACAGACTCGAGTCCCAATTTTCTTTTCCTGACTTGATTTCAGAGTATCTTTGGGTCATTCACTCAGTACCTTTGAGCCCACGTTCCTTATCTCTCTATAAAAAAATATAATGATATTACCTTGATGAGTTAGTCTGGGTAGACTAGAGGAACAAATTTCAGAGACACGCATATAGGTATAAGGAAAGGGTTTATATACAAAAGAAATGTGACACTAAGAAGGCATCCCAATCCAGTCCAGTGCAAAGTCATAAGTCCAATATTAACCCATATGCCTGCAATCAGTCTATAATGTCTGCTTCTGACTCAGGAGGTCACAGGTCAGTGGGTGCAGAATTCTGGCGCTGGCAGGGGTCTCCCCATGGCTCCTCGCTTCCAGGGCTCAGGTCCATCAACAGCATGCCACTCCAGCTTCAGAGGTCTGTCTTCATCAGGGCAAAGCCGAATGGTCTCTCCGCCGGCTCCTCCAACTTCTCAGAGGCTGCATCTTGTCTTTTCCATGATTAAGCGTCTCCGAAACTAACTCCCAACAACTGGGGAAGATAGCTTCTCATCTTCACGAGGGAAATATTGCGAGATTTCCTTGGAGTCTCAGGTGAAAGCCATGCCCACATAGAGGCCTCATCACCTACTCAATGGCTTTCTCCTGATTAACAGGCCAGACTCCACCCCTACATTTCAATTATAAAATTAACATAAGCACATGACTGCCACACTTGACATGGCTTTTGTGGGGCCTAAGATGATGTATCCTCAATAATATGATGTACATTTCCATCAAAAAGCCAACTCATTCCTCCAACTGTTCAATAAACACACACCGTTATCATTGCTCCCAACTCCCCTGCTGAGAACCCAGGCGTTTCACTGTGGTAAGGCAGAGCAGAGGTCCTGAGATGGGTTTCATAAAGGACTTCATGGAGATCATCTTTGCTACTCAGCCCTGAGTCCTCTCTGCCATACTTGGGACACCCTGAAACCAGACTCGGTTTGGGTCCCGCCAAGTCTCTCAGGTCCCTTTTAAATGTGAAAGGTCATGTGCCCAGCCCTTACCCTCCCTGAGTACTGTGCTTCCAGTGTCTCATGACTGTGACTCTCTTCTGAGTGCCACTCTCTGTGTTGGAGCTGCTTTGTTGCATCTCTTGCAGCAGGGAGACACTAGGAGATGGCACATGCAGTCCCTCCCTAGCCTGCGCATGAGGAGGGAAGCCTACCTCTTTGGCCTTGAGGTGGGGTCATCATCTAGGTCTGAGGAGCAGGCTGGGCTGGGGCTTGGGTTAAGCTCCTATTTGCTTTGTTCCTTTCCATGCTCTGTCCTACTTGTCTACTCCTTTACTGATGTCTCCCGGCTCTGCATCATTCAACAATGCAATTACACAGGAGTCCTCATCCCAGGACCTTTTTCTGCCACTGTTCATTATAGCACTTCACTCACCCCTTGACAAGTAGGCTGGACCCCTGGAAGGTTCCAAATGCTCCCACCCTAGTCAGGTGCTCACCAGAAGGCATGCTTTCCAGTAGGGGAAATGGCATGATTTAAAATCAGGTAGATGTGTGTCAGAGCTATATCCTTTACCTTATTCGATCTGTGTGCAGTGAGTATAATCTAACAAGGTGGACTCTATGAAAAATGACACAACTCCAGGATGGGTAGAAGGCCCCTGAAGGATCTGTGAGATGTAAATGACACAAGCTGGCTTGCTGGAAGTGACAGAAGTTGAAGATGATAACTTGAAGTGACAATAACAGCTTTCGGCATGGTTCCACCACAATGTGAACAAAACCAGTCTCCACACAGTGGTGGCAACAAGCAACACCCTGGTTATCAAACCCAAACATCACAGCAACAAAGCCAGGGAGTTGATTCCCGCTCACAGCTGTCCTGTGAGTAGAACTGCTCCCTTGGGTTATGGATGCCTTAATCTTGACAGAAGTCAATTGCCTCACCTTTATCCTGAAGAGCAGTTGGGGAGTAGGAACCACCGAGCTCTCTGTTGGCAGTCCAATACACAACCTACTGTACGATTGGGGATTATTAGCATCATGTTCAGAGAAAAGATTGGATTTGTCAAGCATTTCATTTGGATCCACAATCAATGCCCATGGGAGGAGCCATCAAGAAACGAAACAACGTTTTTTGGGGGGTAGATTTCTGTAAAAGACCTCCTTGAAATGTTAAAAGGCAAAGATATCACTTTAAGAGATAAGGGGCACCTGACCCAGATTATGGTATTTTCAATGACCTCATGTTCACGTAAAGGATGGACAATGGAGAAAACAGATATATTGATATATTGAGATTGTGGTTATATTGAATATAGTAAGGAGTCCTTGTGGCACTAATAGGTAGGCATTAGCTTTCTAACTGAACTGCCATTGGTTCACACCCACCAGCTGCTCTTTAAGGTAAAGCTGAGGCTACATGCTCCCATTAAGATTTACCACCCTGTAAACCCCACATAGGATCACAGTCCATCAGAAACGACTCAATGGCAGTGGCTTTTGAGATGAGCCAAGGGCATTGGGCTTTGCCAGAGAAGGAACACGTCTTAGAGGATTTACAGCTGGAATGTTCCTTGGGATTGAGGATGGGAAGACTTTGCCTCTCTTCCTCTGGAAGTATTATGACAGGGGATCAATGACTGAAGAAGGCCATCATGAATACTAAAGCATTGGACCAGGGAAAGGAGGAAAGTCTTCTGTGACACACGGGTGACTGTCCTGTTTTATACAGTCTCTATAAGTCCCAGCCCACTCTCCCTCCCCTAGAACAACAGGGCGTGCCTGCAGGTGGCACATCGTTTCCACATTTGGGTTTGAATGTGTAGAACAAGGGGCAGCAGTGGGTGGGATGTTACTATTTTCATCTCCAGAGGCCACATAGGGTCTCTGATGCATTGCAGATCTGACCTACATGCTGCCTCATCCTTACTTAGGACTCAGCTGCATGTCTTAATGCGATTATCTGTCTTGGGACCACTGCGTGACCCTGCTAGTTAAGTGTTTCACTTGTGTCCCAAAGGTGAGTAGTTCAACCTTTTAAGGAGTCACTTGGAAGAGGTCACATTCTATGCAGCAGTTCTGTTCTGCACACATGGGTCTTCATGAGTTGGAAGTCATCCGAACCAGCAGCTGGCACCAACAATATCTGCCCCTCACCCGCTTCCAGTAACTAGCTCACCTTGGTGGCCTACCAGAATGAGTAGTGTGCCGGTCAAAGCCTTTAAACTTCAGGGAATAAATTGAAAACGGAAGGTGCAGCATGACTGCTGCCTTGTGGGTCATCTGCCCACAGGGCGGATACTTTTGAAAGTTATAGTTACCCAACCAAAGCCATGGTTATAGGAGAAAGATAGGATGGGCCTTGTGAATTCCCATGAAAAACAAGCCCCGCGAAAACCCCAAGTGTTCTCAAGGTTTTGTGGTCTTTACTTTATTATCTTGCCTCCAATCTGCAGCCTTCTGTGGGCCACTGCCATTAATCCTACTCCGACACCAGTTTATTTACCAAGTGCCAGGAATTCAGTATTAGCAGAGATGAGAAAGGCTTATTTACATTCAATATTACTTGACATCTTTGTAATTTTCCTTTTTCATGACAAAGGGAGAATATTTACATTAAAAACACATCAGTATCCTTAGTAATCTCCTTGAGCAGACAAGGATACATCAAATCAGGATGTGAGCAAAGAAGAATGGGAGTTCAAATGCGGGAACGCCTGTGTCAGGCAGATTTTAAAGCCGGGAGATTAAGGGGAAAGCATGCAGCAAAATGAGACCTGGGGAGACTGGAGTCAAGGGCTGGTCTCCCCAGGTGGTCTTAATGAGAGGAGCCCTCCTCTAGAAAAGGCACAGCACTCCCTACATGAACTGGGGGACTCTTCCATTGCAATGAAGGAGTTAACAGAACTGGAGACTGCAGGGTGGTTGTCATAATATATCTGGAAGTAAAGCTTTTTTGGGAAAAAATTGAATTTTTATGTAGTATAAATTCAAATTTTGCCTTCAAATAATTCATTTTGCTCGAAATAAAATCAATATTAGATTGTAACACCCATGGAGTGGAATGCATTAGAACGTGGGGATATAATTTGCACTGCAGATAGATTCGCAGCCCTATCCCCTCGCCTTGCAGGAGTCGCTGTAAAAATGCGAGGGTTAAGCCTCTCTCTCTCCAAGAAGACCCCGCAGCACCTTGGCTATGTTCCAGACTGGGAAAAGAAAGGTCAGTGGTTCGAACGCCGGCTTCACCCCCACCCCAACGCATTTGGGAAAGACCTATCTGCTCCCCCCCCAAATTTCATCCTCAGAAAAGATGCGGAGAAGTCCCACTCTGTCCTGTAGGGTCACCACGAATCAGAACTGAGTTGACTCCAATAGGACAGAGTGGGTCTATGAGGAATAGGGAAGGCGTGTTTCCCTGACTTCATGGCTCCAGCATCTGGCGGTGTCATGACAACACTGGGTAGAACTCACACTGGCCAAGTCTTATGGCTAGGAGCAGAAATCCAACTACCCGGCTTCCGAAGTGGCTGACCTC
>PVJH01044067.1:0-13240 GCA_004026705.1 Nesogale talazaci | reverse complement strand
ATTGAGTTCATTTTTGTCTACTGAGTCCCTACTAAAAACCGAGCTCTTCTGACCGACCTCAATAACTTTTTTTTTTAGTTTGTTTTAGGCATCACTGCCCTCTGGTGGTGGGAGTAGTAGGCCCAGCCTTTCCTCCTGTGGAGCTGGAATTGGACCTCCTTCCCAGTGGGCTGCAGTCCTGCACACAACCACTACGCCACCGGGGCTCAGCCCCTCAATAACTTTTTAAAATCTATTGTTACTAATATTAATTTTAAATTTTACACAGCTCTGCTCACAACTTTTCCATTGAAAGAAGTATTATATGTGGCATGTTTCTCTTTTAGTAAGGATCTGCAGGCCATCTATAATGTAGGAAAGGACTCACAATACAAAATCATATTAAGGAATAGAAAATATCCATAAAGAGTATGAGTTAAACATTATATTGGTTTTCCATGATGCAGTCTGCATATCAAAAAAATCAAACAAACTTCTTGGGTGGCCATGACTATATCCTGCAAGATGAAACTGTACCTACTTGTTTTTAAAGACTGTTCAGTCAGTTCTGAGCCATAATGTCTCTATGTCCATCAGAATGAAATGTGCCCAGCTTTGCACTATCCTCACAATTGTTGCTATGTTCCAGATATTTTTGCCACCACTGTATTGACAAATCTCGTCAGGGTTCTTCCTGTTTTTCTCAATCCTGTTAGTTTACCAAGCATAGTGTAATCTTTAAGGGGCTGGGCTTTCTAGATAACTGGAACAAAGTTCATGAGACCAAGTTTCTCCTTCATAGTTTCTAAAGAGAAGTCTTGCTGTACTTTCTAAGATAGATATGTTTGTTCTTTGGGCAGTCCTTGGTACTCTCAATATTCTTTGCTAGCAAAGACTGGACACAATTCCTGCACCATGTCACCAGTGCTGTCCTGCATAGTACTATGAGTCTGAGGGGACATTATGGTAAGGCCACCCTTATGGTTCTCTCTGTGCACTGGCTGTTTTGAGTAGGAATGTCATCTTTGGGGCATGGTGAGCCAGGTTGTGGTACATTCTCTGTCTCTTTCCCTCTTTGTTCTCTCCAGTGGGGTCTGGGCAGACCTGACCCTCTCCCTGGGCTGTATCTTCAGTCCTGTCCTCTGTAGTACAAACTTCTGGGAAGGGGGCTGGGGATCAATGGAACTAGGATTCTCAGGTCTACCCAACAGAACTCTCTGCTATGGGTGGGGGGGGAGGCATTAGCAAAGATCAGTTGTCTGCATGCTGATGGTTTTATTTTGGGGTTTCCAGTTCATTTTCATTGGTCTGAGTATTTGTCATTCTACCATGCTATGCTGTTTTGGCCACAGTGGCTCAAGTCTAAAGTGCTAAAGTCAGGTAAAGCGAGTCCTCTGACTTTATTCTCCTCATTGAGGAGTTCTCTGCTAATTCTGGGCTTCTCTTTACATATGAAGTTGGTAGTCAGTTTTTCAAATTATTTGAAGAAAGATGTAGGTATTTGTGTATTTGTTTTGGGTAGCATTGCACTTGTACAGTGCCTTAGGCAGGACTGACATCTTTACTATATTAAGTCTTTTGATCCACAAGCATGGGATATTCTTCCATTTATAGGGGTCATTCTCTGTTTCTTGTAATAATGTTCTATAGTTTTCCTTGTACAAATCTTTTTGATTTTTTTATGTTAGTATATCACTAGACATTTCAATTTGTGCCTCACTATTGTGAAAGGTGCAAGCTTTTAGCTCTTCTTTCACAGTCTCTGCAGTGGTTCAGGAGAGGAGGTGAAAGGTGATGCCCATTTCAGGGAAGCCCTGTAGGCCGTCTGAGAAGTTAATGGACAACCTTGGATCTGCTATTGGGCTCCCCATTCTCCCATTCACCAATCTTCAAGGAACTCCGGCACAAGCTGCCTACCTGCTGGCCATTTTGCTGGAAATCCCCAGCATTCATCTTTCAGAGGTATCTGAGGCAATTGTAAATATATCATAACTTGAATCAAATACACCATAATCCTCAAAGTGACATCCTACGTTTCACTACTTTAAAGAGATTTGGTGTAGCAGATTTACCCAATTCAATGGGGCATTTTTTATCTTGACTGCTGCTTCCATGAGCATTGACTGTGGATGTAACAAGTGATATTATTGACTACTTCAATCTTTTCTTTATTTATTATGATGTTACCTCTTGGTCCAGTTGCGAGAAGTTTAGTTTGGTTTATATTGAAGTTTAATCCTTATTTCTTCAAGTCCTCCTTACCTTCACCAAGTGAGGTTGTCATCTGAATATTTTAGGTTGTTAATAAGTCTTTATCCAACTCTGAGTTCTTCTTCATATAATCCAGTTTCTCTGATGATTGCTCAGCAGACATATTGAATAATATGGTGAAATGATACAACCCTGAGCCATATCCTTCCTGATCTTAAACCATGCAGTATTCCCATGTTCTGTTCACACAACTGCCTATTGATCCTTGTACAGATTCCACATGAGTACAATAAAATGTTCTGAAACTCCCATTCTTCTTAAGACTGTTCATAATTTGTTATGACCCACATGATTGAATGAAGAGCAGAGCCCAACTAAAAAAATGTCTTCTTATTGTTTTGTTTATTAGATCTGTTCCTGGAGTTACTTGGGGTGCTGCTTCAGAATGAACCCCAATTAATTGGTTTTCCACTATATATTCAGTTAATAATGTTTATTAATTTTTATCCTATTAAATATTAGAAGAATTCACAGCTACAAATTACAGGATAAGACAAAAGAGGTAAGAAACATTTGAAAAAGAATTCAAAGGTAAGCTGTACATGGATCTATGCTGGCTAGTTGATGATGCATTGAGCTGCCAATCATAGGGCAATGGTTTAATCTCACCAGTCACCCTGCAGCCTTTAAATGATTTGAAAGTTTAGACTCCCAATAGGATAGTTCACTGTCCTATAAGCTTATTATGAGTTAGAATTAAACAGGTGGCAGTGGGTTTTAATTTTTTGTTTGAAAGGCTTTGCAATATACACAGAGATGACAAGTTGTATACTGCAATGTCAGAACACAGCTTGAGCAGAATGAAACAAAAAAACTGAAATAGAAAGTATGTATGGAAGGTGTGAGGGTAATTTAGGGTTTGAAAATGTAAGATTTCATAGAATTTTTCATATGTATTTGGCAGATCTAAATTTTTCTTCTTCAAGTTAAGCAGTAAACATTATAGAACACTTTTTAATATGTAGAAGTCAATGAAGAATTCATATTGAATGTTTCAGAGATGAGGTTAATGCCAATCTTATTTATATGAAAAACTCTAACTTTCAAAAGTTTCTAGGAACAGATGGAGAAATTGTGCCATCTTATAATAAGATTAGAATATTTTAATTTTAATAAAGGAGTTTGACCTCTGACAGGCCCATTTTGAGTTTCAGAACATATGAATATGTTTTATACCAAATGTACTACCAGTCAGTCAGTTAAGGCTTATACCAATCCTATTGGGCAGAGTGAATTTTTTTCCTATGGGTTTCTAAGGCTGTAAATCATGATAGAAGCAAAGTGTCTCATCTTTCCCTTGCAGAACTGCTCAGAAGCTCAAATAGCTGTTCTTATGGGTAGCAGTCAGACATATAGCACTCTATGCAATTAGGGTTCTTTATTTCTTGCACTTTAACTTTTGTTTCTGGCTCCCTATTAAGATAATATATTGTTTTAGATTCAGTTATTAATAGAAGTGAAGGGATACTTGGGAAAAATTCAAAGTTCATGTAATTTGCATTGTTCAAATATGTGTTTTGATCAAAAGATACCAGGTGAAGAATAACTAGACCTAAATAATTAATACAATAGAAACTACTTAAAATAAAGCCAATGTGCCCTTCCTCTATCTTAAGCCAGTTAGCTTTGCATTAAAGTTTCCTGATTTTTATGGTCAAGTAGTATGAAGAGTGGCATAGAGCATACCTTAAAACTAGAGATGATAGTAGAAAACTGGTTTCACTTTTTTTTTATTCACAGATCAAATATACCTAGAAACAAGCCTAATGTCTGAGACAGCAAAAGATATGTTGGCCAGTGTAGTAAAAGGAACACATGAAACATCTTACTGCATTTTCTATTTTCATTTTAGCAATTATTTCCCTTGTTCCACAACCTCTTCTGAAGCCAGACTGAGCTTCTGCCAGCTGGTGCCAATGTGCTGCAGCAAATTTTATCAGATAATCTTCAGCAAAATTTTACCTGTATCTAATATCTATAAATTTCACTTTTTATTTCAATAGTGAAATTTCAGTTTTACTTTTTAAAAAATGGGTCACATTTCTGGGGAATGACTACAAATATGGATCTCTTCTGGCTATCTGGACAAGGAGTAACTTTTCAAATTTCTTCATCGGCCTGATGGAATATTCTCAATTAACATTTCAACAATGACTGGGGAAGCCTTATTTTGGGGATTGTGTTCAGTGAAACTTTGATGGTTTCCTTTAGTACCAATGGTTCTTAACCATTTGCTACCACTTGAAAAGGAGGAATGTCAGCTAGTTCCTTTCGATTTAGTGACTCTATATTTTTTATGATACCTGTATTACTCAATATTTTGCTCATAGAATCTTTCAGTGTTGCAACTGCGGTTTGATATTTTCTTGAGCTTTTTCAGTTTATGAAATGATGAATGTGTTTTGTTTTTTTGGTGGCCTCACTCTAGATCTTTCCACATTTCATTATAATATCTGTCTTGGTCCTCTCTAGCTGCCTTTTGAAATTTGCTGTTCAACTCTTTGACTTCATAAACTCATTCATTTGTCCTAGCTACTATATGATTTCATGGGGAATATTTCAGAGTCTTGTGGCATCCATTGTGATAATTTTTTTCCTACCCTTTTAATGACCTTTTGCTTTCTTCATATATGTTGTTCTTGATGTCATTTCACAGCTCATCTGCTCTTTTGTTATTAATGTTTAGTGTACCAAATATTTTCTTTGGTGTACTAAAAATTTGGGTGGGATATCCACAAGTTATATTTTGGTTTTGGTGGACTTGTTTTACTTTTCTTCAGCTTAAATCTGAACTTACAAATGAGAAAAGGATAATCTGTTCCACAGTCAGCCCCTGGCATGGTTTTAGCTCCTAATATTGAACTTCACCCTTACCTATTCCCATAGATGTAGTCAATTTGAATTCTATGTATCCCATATGGAAAAGTCAATGGGTATGATTTCCCATTGTGTTGTTTTAAGAAAAAGAATTTTCAGTGAAGAAATCATTGGTCTTGCAAAATTCTATCATGGTATCTTGAACTTCATTTCTATCACTCAAACTCTATTTTCCAACTACTCCTTCTTCTTTGTTTCCAACTTTTGCGTTTCAATTGTTAATTATCAATGAATTGTGTGATTGCATCTTTGCTCAATTTCAGACTGAAATCATTGGTAGAATTCTTCAGTGATGGTGAATAAATTTGAATAATAGTTGTATTGATTATATTTCATTGTATGCAGATAGTTTCCCATCACAAACAGAATTGCACTTCAAAATAGATCTTGAAGTGCCTTCTTTAGCAGAAAATGTACTATCATTTATCTTGATTATGCCATTTTCATCATAAGAAGAAATGTGATTTTTATTCAACATGGCCAATACAAATCCATTTTAGCTCAGTATTGCCTACAATGTCAAACTTTATATGTACTGTTTTTGTTGACTTCTAGTTTTCCTAGATCTCTAGTTTGTACACTCCACATTCATTCGAAGTATCAATGGATGTTTACAGCTGTTTCATGTTTTGAATCATCTCCCACTGAATGAAGGCCTCAAACACGTTATCCCTGAAGGCATCCTTCCATTTACGTCATGTCTCCATCCACATCATTCCTTTTCATTCAGCTTTGAGAAGGACTTCTTCCTCAATCACATTTTTGAGTGTCTTCAAATCGGAAAGTCTCATCTTCTGGCACTATCTCTAACAATGTTCTCCTTCTATTTGTTAGGTTTTCAGTGATAATGCTTGTATTACTGCAGAGTTTTCAGTGCCCAATTTCTCTAAAGTGGGCAGCCTAATCCTTTTTCATAGTCTGTTCTTCGTCTGGAAACTCTGCTGAAACCTGTTCACTTTGGGTGACCCTGTTGGTATTTGAAATGCCAGTGACATAGTTTTTGACATCACTTAAACTACCAGTGGAGGAAAATTGACAGACAAGTTGATTAGAAGACTGAAAAATAATTAGCTCTTTCTGCTAATTGATCTTCATACAATGATTGTTTTAACCCATTGGAAAGCTGGCTGAAACTAAGATGTTCACTTGTAATTGAAAATATTGAACCAAGTGAGATCACAACTTCAGTGACCATCACGTTTATTAAAGTTCTGTGATCATTTATCATTTTTGGAAGCTTTATTTTTAAATACTGAAGTTAATCTTCCCTCTCCTGTTTTTTTTTCCACAAATTTCTTAATTGTGTTACAAAGCTTCTGTGGTTTGGGAAGATGTCTGACTGAATTTTGCTAAATATTTGATATCAGTCATCATTTAAAATGTTTTTTTCCTGCAATAAAGTGTATTCTCATTATTGAAGGCACCCCGAGAAGATCGAGAGAAATATGTTACTGAGAGACCATGTCTGTCATTAGTCCCAAGCAGGCAAGGGCATATTTCAGCATGTTTTATTTACACTGATCCATTCATGTATGAAACAAAACATTGGTAGTAATACTTTTCACTTTATCCATATAGATACCACATATCACTGTGTAAACATATGCATGTACAAAGACAAATACACACATTTATCTTGTATAATATTATTTATATATCTTATACAAGAAGAATTCAAAAAGTTCATGAAAATGTTCCATTATCTTTCTTTTTTATTTAATCAGTTTACTGGGTACTCTTATAGGTCTTATAACATCACTTGTGTCAAACATACTTGAATGTATGTTGCCATAATGATTTTTATTATCTTTTAATTCCACTTCCATGAATTTTAAAAGTCCTGTGTGTGTTTATAAACACACACACAAACGCTTCTATAGCATATATAAAGCCTGACAAAGAATGAATACTTCTTTCTTTGGTGTTTAAATGTTCAAAACCATTGTCCCTGTGCTAGAACTTATATTCCTCATCTTTATCAGGATGAAATCCTTTTGCTTAATGTCTTATGAAAATACATAAAGTTTCTTGTAATTTTTTCCTACTTTGGTAAGAGTTCTCTTTGTCTGAGGCACACATGGGGGAAACAAAAATTCAAACCACCAACTGTGCTATTGGTAGAAGCAAATTAATGAACACTCACATATATACAGGAACGAGATTTATATACAAGAGCAGTTGAATATTGAGCAAACAGCCAGCCCAGCTCTGTCCAGATCAAATCCTAATCTGATATTAGCCCATATGTCTGATACTAATCTATAAAGTCCTCTTTAGTCTCCCATAACACATGCTATAATGCCAAGTGCAGGAAGATCACAGGCCAGTGGGTGCAAGATCTTGGGGATCCCTGTGTGATAGAAACATCTCAGTGCTGGCAGGAGTCTCCACATGGCTTCCCCAGTTCCCAGGGCATGTAGTCTATCAACATAGTGTCATGTGTCTTGTCGGTAGAGCATCTCTCATGGAGTGAGGCAAGAGAGAGAGTGTCTCCCACCACCTAAGAAGAAATACAAGAATTCCCAGAATCCTTGGAGTAAGGCCAGGTCCACACAAAGGCCTTATTGACTATAGCCCAATTGACAGACTAGACTCCAAACCTTTACCCTTAGTCCCCTCAAGTCCCAAACTGAAACCAGATTATGAAGCTACCACAGACAATCCCTTGTCAATTTGACACTTTGACATAACTCTTTGGCCATATATAATTTTCAAAAAAAATAATAAAACCATATCTGTACTTAACAGGATAAAACTAAAATGCATACAGTTTAATTTGCATCACCCTCATTCAAACATACTATCCTATAAGTGACAAAATAAAAAAAAACTCTGCCTAACAATTTCAGTTAAGTAATACCTTAATCCTACAATCTCATGGATATATTTCAGCACCTATAAAAGTTTGGAAGTCAGCCACTTTATGCCTTCATCCATTCCATTTTGGATGTCCAATTTCTATATAGTCAACTTCCACTAACCCAGTGCTCTGAAGGGACAACCATATTCTTCGACATGAAGAATTTTTATTTCAGTTGCAACCTTGTGATGTCTGCATCTATACAGAAAGTCAAATCTGGACAGGCCATCCAAAAAATCTGCCGTAACAGGCACCAGTTCACAGGATCAAAAACAGGGGTGCTCAATACATTGATCATGATCTACTAGTCATCACAGATGTAGTGTGGATAGATTGCATGGCATGAGAAAAATAGATCTAAGTCTATAATCAATATTATCACTTAATTGATATACAGCACAGCCAATCAGATGCAGCTAAGATGTCAAATGTTTGTGCAAACAACTGGACTAAGTGCAGCAAAACTGACAAGCTACGTTATTGCCAGTTTTTAGAACTATTTTTCTCTTTCTCTGAAATGTAAGAAGGGGTATTACAAATGAGTGGGGACCCGGACCAAGTAAGAAGACAAAAACATATCACTTCCATATAGAATGGGAGATATCAACACTACAAGTCGACATTTAGTTGAAGTCCAGAGTGCATGAAGAGCTCTGGAACTTATTTGCAGAGGGAAGGTACCCAAATGTGATAAAATGTGCTACCTCCTTGTTTGGTTTGACTTTTTATGTGAGTCAGCCTCTTCCCATATAAAGACCATTAAGTCCAAGTACCGTTCCACCATGACTGATGATCATTTGCAAGTGCTGGAGACTGGCTGTCAGCAGCTACTGTCCAGACTATGCATCCCTGACTTATTCCATTCAGAACAAGTCATCAGAGTAAACTCAGATAATGACAAAAATGTGCATAGTTAATTGTGTTGTGTTGTGCAATATGGACTCATGCAGTTTTGAAAAGTACATAAGCATACATTATGCATATGAAGAATTCTCAATGCATTTATGAGTAAATGTAATAAATAAAAAAATATATGTTTTGCAATTTTGTAGTTGGTAGATCATTTTAATTTGATCATTTGATAAGTAGTTCACATGCAAAAAAAAAGTATGAGCACCTCTGATCAAAAATCTTCTCTTTATCTGATAGGGTTCTGATCAGCTCACTGTGGACTTTCTCACTTAGACTCACCTGGGTGCCATTTGTTTGCCTTGCCTTTAGACCAGTGGTTCTCAAACTTTCTAATGCCACAAAAATGTAATACAGTTCCCCATGTAGTGGTGACCTCCCAACCATAAAATTATTTTTATTGCTACTACATAACTGTAATTTTATGTAATGAATTTTATGTTTATATAATTCTACTGCTATGAATCAGGAGACCACTGTGAAAGAAAGGGTTGTTCCAACCCTCAAAGAGGACATGGCTTACAGGTTGAGAAAGCTGCTTTAGACCATAGACCCATCACAAATTCTTAACAAGCCTAGCCCCATGTGCTAGGTCATTAACTTGCTTTCATCTTCTTCTCTAGTTCCTGTAAAACAAATCCACAGGTGTCATTGGCCAGACTCAATCCATCTCTTTATTAGTGCATTTTTTCCACTTCCATGCAACAAATGAATTCAGGTGGTTGCCAAACAAGCATTTCAGCCTGTCCACTGGCTCCCATTTACATTCAGTACTATAGAGGAGTTTTCTTCTTTGTTCCAGATTTTTTCCAGCTTCTCACAAAAACCACCACAGTTCAAATTTTAAAAATCCAGATTTAATTTTTCTTCAATCTGCCAACAACCCACAGACAAATCTCATGGAATGCAAATAAACTGAGTACCCTAAAGCACTGGGTGGGGCTTATCTTTCCAAAGCCTTCTTTGCAGGTGTGTCTGAAACCCATTTAAGGATTCAATTTTAATGGCTGAAGACAAGTAGACTTACAAACTATTTTCATACTTCCCAATAAGCATTTCTGTCAATCACTATTTCAATAATAAGCTGAAGAAATCGGTATAAACAAAGCAGAATTTGATACTAAAGTCAATTCTTAAAATAGTCAAGTATATTTATATATGACAATGGGGAAATAGATATATGTGCATATATTTATAGGTTTAGTATTATAGTAGCTGATTAAGATTGGGCCTCTACTCAAGTATTCCCTTAATGCAAGAACACTTTGTTCTGTTACACTGGCATTCCATGATGCTCACCTTCCCAACATGACTGCTGAAGACAAAGCAAATGCATAAACAAATGTGGTGAAGATCGCTGATGGTGCCTGGCTATCAAAAGATATAACTTGTGGCATCTTAAAGGCTTGAAGAAAAACAAGTGGTGATCTATTTGAGAAGAAACAAAGTCCACATAGGAGAAGCATACTGGCCTGTGTGATCACAAGGTGTCAATAGGATCAAGTATCAGGTATCAGAGAACAAAATAATCATATCATTATTAATGAGTGAAAGTGAGGAGTGGAGACTCAAAGCCCATCTGTAGGCAATTGGACATGCCCGTACAGAGGATTGCGGGGAGGAGACCAGCCAGTCTGGGTATATTATAGCACCAATGAAGCATATAGCTTTCTTCTAGTTCTTTAATGCTTCCTCTCCTTCACCCTTATGATCCCACTTCTACATTACAAATCCAGATAGACCAGAGGATGTACACTGGTACAGATCAGAAGTGGAAACACAGGGAATTCAGAACAGATAATCCCCTAGGATCAATAATGGCAGTAGAAATACCAGGAGGGGAAGGTGAGGCTGAAAGAGGGAACCAATATCAATGATCTACATATAACTTCTTCCCTGGGAGATAGACAACAGAAATGTGGGTGAAGGGAAACATGGGACAGTGTAAGACATGAAAATATAATAATTTATAAATTATCAAGGGTTCATGAGGGATGGTGGACTGGGGAGGGAGGGGAAAAATAAGGATGTTTTGAGACAGATGATGGCAACAAATGTACAAATGTGCTCAACACAATGGATGGATGTATGGATTGTAATGAGCTGTATGAGCCCTCAATAAAATGATTTATGAAAAGCAAACAAATAAAAAGCAACCAAGTTCAATCCTTATTTAGCTCATCTTAATCCTTATGTAAACTATTACATTTATACAAAATATGGTATTAAGCCATATTTGAGCTATGAAGCATCAAAGCAGATCAAAGCATTTGATCTTTTGTCAGCCATTTTCTCTAAGCAGCTCTGAAAAATTCAAGTGATGATTTGAATTGAATACATGTTCATTTTTGCCATATCAAACAGGAATAACCAAAGACCGCAACCAAATAAGTAATCAAAACTTTAATTTCTCATCTTCTTTCCAGAAAACAATCTAGTAAACTACATGTACATATCTGACTTCTAATTAGCAATAGATGAAATGCTACCATGAGGTGAAGGTAAAATAAAAATCTACTTTTCATCTTTAAGATTTGTTCACCAGTACACCACTACTGGTGCCATGATGTGCTAGGCAGACCAGAGAAACAAATTCATAGACACTCTCATATGTATAGGAAAAAGCTTTATATACAAGAACAGTTGAATAATGAGAAAACAGCCATCCCATTCCAGACCAAGTCCATAAGTCTGATTTAAGTCTCATATTAACTCATATTTTTGATACAAATCTATAAAATCCTCTTCAGTATCACATAACAAACATATGCAATGATGCCAAATGCAGGAAGATCACAGGCCACTGAGTGCAAAGTCTTGTGGATCCAGGGGTGATAGAAGGATCTCAGTCTCCCCTTGTCCACTCCTCCAATGTCTGTCCTCCTGATAGGAGGTTATGTGTAGATCCCAGTAGTTGGCTTTCCCTCTGTACCCCACCTTCCCTTCACCCATCCAGTAACTTCACTCTTACCACTGGCCCCAAGGAATTCACCTGTTCTGGGTTCCCCATATTCCCATTTTCCATCTCTGCCAGTGTACCTCCTCTAGTCCTCTAGTCCATAATAGTTGGGGGGAGGAAGTCTCCAGGAACTAGAGGAAAGTTGTATGCTTCATCACCACCTCACGGCACCTTGACTGACCTGTTTCCTCCCCACAAATCCCCTGTGAGAGGGTGTCCAATTATCCACAGGGACTTGGGTGCCCCCTTTGCTCTCCCCCTCATTCCTAGTGATGTAATTCTTGTTCTTTGATGCTTGATACCTGCTCCTTTTGCCCCCGCTCCCACTGTGATCACACAGGCTAGTGTGTTTCTTCCATTTGGACTTTGCTGCTTGTGGTCTAGATGGGCAATTGTTCACCTTCAAGCTTTCATGATCCTAAATACTTTATCTTTTGGTAGCTGGGGGCCATCGGCTTTCTCCTCTGTCTTGAGTTTGCTCCATTTGGCCTTCAAGTCAGGAAGGTAGGTACACAATGATATGATTTTTGTTCTTTGATGCCTGATACCTGGTTCTTTCCACACTTCATGGTCACACAGGGTGGTGTGCTTTTTCTATGGTGGGTTTTGTTGTTCTTGGGCCATATGACTGTTTGTTCACCCTCAAGCTGGTAAGTCTTCAGATGTTGTATCTTTTGATATCTGGGTACCATCAGCTTTCTTCACCACTCTTGCTCATTCCCCACATGTCCTCAGTGATCATCTCAGAAGGGAGCGCAGTAACACAATGTTTTCCTGTTTGATGCCTGAGGCCCGGTCCTTTTGCTATCTCATGGCCACATTTTCCACATGGGCTTGGGTACTTCTCTGCTAGATGGATGTTTGTTTAGTTTCAGGTTTTGAGACCCAGAATCTTTATCTTTTGGTAGGTGAGCACCCTCGGTTTTCTTCACCACATTTGCTTATGGACATATCTGACTTCAGTGATCGCTTTGGGCCAGTGAGCATCAGGGAATACCAGAGTAATAGAACAAAATGTTCTACATTGAGGGAGTGCCTGGGTGGGGGCCCCAGGTCTAGCTTCTACCTTAGTACTAAACCTATAAATATATGTGTGTGAATTTATTCCCTCCCTATAATAGATGATTACATTTACATATGTACATATCTGTGTTCAGACCTCTGCAAGTGCCCTTTGCCTTCTAGTTCCTTCCTCTAGTTCCTTCTGCCTTCTTCCTGTCCCACTGTCATGCCTAGCCTTCATTTGGGTTTCAGTACTTCCTCTCTGTTACATTACCCTTCAACCCTACCGGGCCTCCCATACCTTCTTTGCCACCAATTGCGGACCACTTTTTCTCCCTGTCCCTGAGCCTGTCCAGGGCCCCCTTCCTCTCCTCTCTGCCCTG
>PVJH01044066.1:0-13232 GCA_004026705.1 Nesogale talazaci | reverse complement strand
ATCAATCACCAACAGGGAAAGGTGGCAAGGGCTGCAGAAACAGGAGGGCTTGCTATGCTTTCAGAAAGTATAGAGTTCTTCAGTAAATTTGAACCTTGATGAGTGTGGGTTGCAGATTGCGGGACTATAGAAAGTAAAGCAACTAACAGTTGACCTGCCAGGGTTACGAATGCAAAGATAAGAGTCATTTTTTTTGCAACTTTTTCCTTGCAAGTTAAGGAAGAGACTCTACAGCTGAGACCGTAGTGGTGAAATGGTCCGCTTCCTCTACACCACAGAGTTAAAGTTAAGATTAGGAAGGAAAAATGTGAAATGTCCTCTTTCATTAAGCATATCTATTCATAGAATTTCATGCCCTTGATGCAATGGTAACAGGGAGTTGACAGTTACTGGGTTCAGTTGTTAACACGAGATGGGGGAACACTAGTCCACCCAGAAGAAGAAATGCTTGGTGATCTACTGCTGAGAAATCAGCTATTTAAAAACTTGTGGAGCATATTTTTGCTCTGATGCACACAGGGTCATGGTGAGTTAATAACAGTTTGATAGTGGCCAGTTTGACTGGCCTAGTGCCTGTCAATGAAAATGAATTTTAAACAAGGTAAATATGTTAAGTTAGATCACTGTGAGAGATGGTGGAATGACTATTACATTCCTTTGTTTATAACAAGTGATAAACACAATGGAAATTTTAAGAAATACTTAATTTATACATGTGGCAGTCATGTGCTTATGTTAATTTTATGATTGAAATGTAGAGGTGTAGTCTAGCCTGTTAATCTGGAGATAGCCATTGAGTAGCCAATGAGGCCTCCGTGTAGGCGTGGCTTTCTCCTGAGACTTCTGGAAATTCTCGCAATATTTCCCTCATGAAGATGAGAAGCTATCTTCCCCAGTTGTTGGGAGTTAGTCTCAGAGATGATTAATCACAGACAAGATGGCAGCATCCGAGAAGCTGGAGGAGCTGGGGGAAAGCCACACAGCCTTGCCCTGATGGAACCAGACCTCTGAAGCTGGAGAGGCCTTGAGGGGACCCCTGCCAGCGATGAGTTGCTTCTGCCACCACAGAATGCTGCTGATGGACCCTGAGCCCTGGAAGCAAGGAGCCATGGGGAGACTCCTATTGGTGCCGGGACTCTGCACCTACTGGCCTATGACTTCGTGAGTCGTAAGGAGACTTTATAGACTGATATTGGGCATATGGGTTGATATCAGACTTATGACTTTGAACTGAGCTGGGCTGGGATGCTTTCTCAATGCCCCATTCCTCTTGTATATAAACCTTCCCCTTAAATTCATATGCTTGTCTATGAAATTTGTTCCTCTAGCTCTACCCGAACTAACACAATGCATGTGCAGGGAAAGGAAATAGCATAAACTTAGCATGAAATAACTATTTTTCATCTCACAATGTTTTCAGAGTCATAATTTTAACTTTATAATATGGACATTTTTATTTATATGTGATTTAAATCATTTATAAATGATTTAAAACACACAGATATTCTGCCATAGTGTACCAAAATGTTTCCAATAAGTTAGCTTGAGAGTCCCTATAACAGTGATTTTCAGAGTTTGGCAAAGAATAGCATGTTATATTTGTGTAATAGCAAAACTTGCTGAGAAGTTTAGGGATGTTCTAGCTTGGAAAAAGGAGACAAATCACCCCTAATCTGTTAGTAGTAGATAAGAGTAAACACAGTTTATAAATTGAAAGTCATATTATGAAAATTTTAAGTAAAAATTTTTATTCTCCTACCTTGATAAAGCACCTTGATGATGAAGAAAGGAATAGGCTCACAATGTTAATATGATTAAATGTTAAGAATACATTTTAACTACTGAATGCATTTAATTACTGAGTGTATTTAAAATACATGGCAATTCTATCTAGGGAAATTGATTTAGGACAAATAATAAAGGGATATATTACTCATTTGTTATACATTTACTCCACAAAGTGTTTTCTCTTCACCACATTTCAACAAAACCTTATTTTTTTAATCAAAATTTACATGGAATTTGTGTTGATGGAAATGGGAAACTATGTTACCTTTCTTAAGTTCTGGGAGTTCTTATATAGTTGTTAGCTAATTTCAATTTGAAGGAATTTTCACCGTGGGCAGCTTGGATTATCAATAAGAATATTAAAATGTCTTTAGATATAGAGAGAAATCATGATTCTACAAAGCATGTCCAATTATTGCAAAAGGATCAAAATGACATTATTATAACCATAAAATTACTCTAATTTATTTTACTTTTCTCATATAAATTTGCATTACCTATGTTATTTGTGCCACTTCTAAAAGTAATATATAACAGCAAATATTCCATATTTTCAAGTCTGTATAAAATCTTAAAAATTTGGGGTGACTGTTTCACAAGTCTATGTGTGAATGTGGAAACCTCAAATCCATTTGCTGAGACCCCACTTGGATGAAGTCTTCAGTGAATCCCCTCTGACCATTGTTCAGGGATGTGAATAGCCTTGTTATCAGACAAAGTGCATTTTAAAGTCTGTTATGACAGACACAGCTAGAATAAAATGTAACACTTTATCATTTGATATCCCTTTTGACAAAATTTAAAGTTGTTTCAGTTTTTAATATTTTCTTTTTGATTGTGGTTTTTCTCTGTTTTTCTTTGTCCTTGTTGCTGGGTTTTATTAAAAATGATTTTAAAATCTATTTGACATGTTTTCATTTATTCAGATTTGTGTTATTCTCGATAGACTGAAGAAACAAACTCATGGGCACTCATATGTGTATAAGAAAGAGCTTAATATACAAAAGCAATTGAATATTGAGACAGCATCCAGATCTAGTCCAATCCAGATCAAATCCATAAGTCCAATATTACCCCATTCATCTGATACCATTCTATAAAGTCTTCAGACTCACAAAACACATGCAATGATGTTGAATGCAGGAAGATAACAGATCATTGGGTTGTAAGTCTTGTGGATCCAGTGGCATTGTAAGCATCTCAACCCTGGCTGGGGTCTCCAAGAGGTTCCTTCAGTTCCAAAACTCTGACTGCCTCAGGGTAGCTTCATGTGGCTTCTCCTCAGAAATATCTCCCAGGGAGTGAGTTTGTCAGCAAGATAGATTGTTAGTCTCCCATATCCAAGTAAGAAACATAGGAGGTCCCAGTATCCTCAGGACAAGGTCATGCACACACAGATGCCTCAATGTCTATAGCATGATTCAGGTTAGACATCACCCCTACACTCTTAATCTTCAAATTGACACTAGGTTACTCTCTACCACAAGATTGTATTGACTATTCTTGAACTGATTAATTACAATATAAATTTTATAATTCATTTATCAGTTTACATTTATATGCTCCATTAGGAAAAGTGAGATCCATTAGCTCTATAGAAAACTTGGGAGAATTTATTTAGTCACATTCCATTAACAAGTTGCTTTTTCCCACTCAATGAGGGTTTTATGTCAGAAATTTCATGTTTTTTTTTCTACACAGGCAATATATAATCTTGTTAGATTTATTAATATTTGACAGATTCAGTGTAAAGAAAAATTATCCACTTCACAAATTCTGCTTTTAAATATGTTTTTGCTAAATAATAATTCCATTTATTTTTACATCTGAAAGTAATAGTAAAAAAAAGAAAGTAATTATAAATATTCTTCTGAAATTCACTAACAAATGATGAAGGTTTCAGCCTATTATTGTCTTTTTAATAAAAAGTACTTTGAATGTTTCAATAATGTTTAGGAGTATGTTCCATATTAAAAATATTATTATCAAGCTAGAGGACTCCCCTACCCTTAGTTTAATTATTTAAAAATTAAATGAAAAGATGGTTAAATATTTTTACACAAATTTTTTGAAGCTCCTCCTATATTGAAGAGGTGGCAATGATTATTTTTGGTGCTATCAGTCACATTGATTGATTATTTAAGGTTTTACATACACCTAAAAGACACATATATGTAAAACAAGACCCCTAAGGCTCAACTTGGTCATTATTATCATTGCTTTTTATTGGAGGTCACCCTCTTGATGCTGTGTTATATGCTTTTCTGCTTTTCAATATGTGAAACCCAGGATTGATGATCCTATGGGGACAGCAAGTAGAATCTGGATTTCAGGGGGTGGGAGGTATAGTGGAGGTGGTGGTTAAGGGTGGGTTAAGAGGGAGATGATGTTATTAAGTCCAGGAAGAATGAGAGTATATGGAAACTGATTGTGGTACCAGTTGTACAATTCTTCTTCACTTGATTGAACTTTGGAATGACTTGACATATGCATTAATTCCAGATTAATAAAAATATATAAATAAAAGTAAAATAAAATAAAGCATTTAAGTCTCAAAAAAAGAGAGATAAACTTCTGTTTTGTCTGTCATTTCTATTTTTACAGGCTACTGTAGCTTTCACCTAACCTAAAAGCTAACTAGCATAAACTAGTTAACTAACATAATGGCACCATAACAAGATAATTTTATTTTTAGTTAAAATTGCTAGTTAAAAATTAAAATGATATTACTTTGGAAGCTAAGAAGAAAATAAAGTGGCTTCTGAGAAATATCTTTTCTTTGTCTCTAAAAAAAACACACTGGATTTATGACAACAAAATACAATTCATACTAATATCTAGTATTTATGAAACATTGCTTATTAGTAGTGAGAGGTTTAATCAATCTTACCCAAGTTGATTCAAATCTCTATTGATTAATGTGTTAGCCTTAAGGAACACCAGATGCAACACTGAGGGAACACTGCTGGAGGTTTTTTCTATTCTTTTTCTTGATATATAAAGATAAAAAAACCTCCTCTTAATTATTAATATCTTAGAATGGACATTGGATAACTTAAATACATGTTCCTTAAGCATTTATTGATTGCACCACATAGAGTCATGTTTTTTCTAGCCATGAGAAATTCAGTGACTATTTTCTAACCATACAAAATTCAGAAACTAGAAGAAATTAATTCTGAATATAAATTATTCAGTAAAAAGGGTTTTATTGGCAGAAAATGCAGATTCGCTGCAAATACTCTTAGCACACCTTTTAAATTGTATACTCTTTTTAATTGCCACTATGGAAAACATGAAGAACCTTGGTGACATAGAAGTTACATGTGGGCTATCATCTGTACGGTCAGTAGTTCAGAGAGCGGTGAGGCACTCTGTGTCCATAACAGGGTTCCAAACCTGGAACCTGGAGAAGCAGCCATCCTCTGGCCCAGAGAGTGGCCATGAGTCAGAATCCACTAGGTGGCAGTGAGTTTGAGTTTATGGAAAGTGTAATTGGATACTTAATCCTATGAGAATTACTTATTGTTTCATAATTGCTTTTTAAGAAGTCTTTCAAAATCTATGGAGTACTTACCACGTGTGAAACATTCTTTGCTAATTATCCTATAAGTTCATTCTTTCCAGTTACAGATATTGTATTAATTTTATGTTTATTTTAAAAGCATGACATGGCAAGATGACTTTTACTGCCCAAGAAGATTGAAAAAAAAAAAAATCCTCAGGCAAGACAAAAGTATCTTGGCAAAAAATTCCTTTCCTTAGAAACAAAAATAGTCAATGTCTCATCTCTGATGGAAACAAAAATATGTAAAAAAAATATTCAGAAAGAAAAATAAGTGGCCTGTAATTACATTTAGGACTCTTAGTTGCATTTAAAAGCAAACAAAGAAAAGACCCATAAAAGCTAGTTATAATGGGCACAGGTATTAATTATAGAACATTTTTTCAGGTGTTGGAAAACATCTTTAGAAATATGCACAGCTTGTCTACAAAAGATCATTTTTATATAAAATGTAGAAATTCTAAAACAGCTAGTGACATGATAGCAGATATGGAGCAGAAGAGAAGCAGATGAATAACAGTTATTATTTACAGATGGCCTTCTCTTTAGTGGGCTGAAATCACTTTGCCAGGGACAAGGATCATGACCTTAAACACCAGACACAATCCCAGAGGGCACAGCAGATCTACATTTTAATAATAATGTGTACCATAAGAGCAACCCTTAACAAATTTGAGATTCATTTTCATTTTCATTCACCCATGTCCTTCTCCCTGGGGACTTGAGTGAGTAGCTCAGAGACTTGAGTCAGACAAATTGGCACTACTAAAATCTTTGTTTCAAAATTGAGGTATCCAAGCAAGAAGATGTATAGAGTTATCTATTTAAGACCATCACTTAAATAATGAACAATAATATATACAAGGCACGTTCCTCAGCATCTCAGTAACTAGGTGTTGTGCTTATTTTAAAGAGCCCTGGGGTTGCAGTGGTGATGTCCTCAACTGTTAGGCGAAAGTTGTGGCAATGGGTTTCCATGAAGATGAAAGTTACAATCAAGGCTGTTGCTTTGCGGTGAATTCCGACTCAGACATCCTTTAAAGCAGTTCTGCTGAGTCCTGGAGGTTTTCTGTATCAGAATGAACTCGTAATGCATTTTGCTGGGTACTGTTGTTATTTTTCTACTCTATACTGCCATCACTCATTCATTGGGTTGTCATACAGTGTCATACAGTGGTGGCCAATGCATTGCTGTGATGCTGGAAGCTCATGCACACAGAGGATCATCCCTCGTATATTCATCACTACCCACTGTGCCTCAGAAAAATGCTTTGCCCTGCCCTGTGCCATCCTCTCAGCTATTCTTACGTTTGAGCTGTGTGTTGCAGCTGCTGTGTCAATTCATCTGGATGGTTGTTCTCTTAAGCTTACGTTAACTGGCGGGGTGTCATTTTTCAAAGATTAGTCTTACCTGAGAAAATGTCTAAATTATGTAAGACAAACCCTCCCCTCCTGGTCTCTAGGAATCATTCTGGCAGTAATTCTTTCACGACAGCTTTGTTGTTCTTGTTTTTCTGGAAGCCCATGGTACTTTCCAGAGCCTGCGTCAATACTATAATTCAAATACCTTCATTCTTCTGTGATCAAATGTATCATAGCCTTATCGTTGCTCTTTAGCACTTCAAATAAATCATGGACAGCATAATTGCCCAATGCAATGCATTTTCCATGAGCATTGACTGTGGGTCCAAGTAAAATGAAATTACTGACAACTTCAGGTTTTTCTCCTATATTGCCCAGTTGTGAGAATTTTGTTTCCTTTACAATTTGAGCTTCAATCCATAGACTGAAGTCTTTGGTCCTTAATTTTTCCAGCAAATTCTTCGAGTGCTCTTAGCAAGCAAAGTTGTGGCAACTGCTCATTGCAGACTGTTCATAAGCCTTCCTCCAGGCCTGGCTTTTGCCAGTCCTAGGTCTCAGGGTATTTGCTCCACATACACATCGAATACTATGGTGAAAGGAAACAAGTGGTCTCACATTTTTAAAAAATATGGATCCATGAAGAATTTCCTTATTTTTGTCAAATACCTGCTTCTTGGTTTGTGTGTAGGTTCTGAAGGTACACACTGCAGTGCTCTGGAATTCTCATTTTTCCTCAGTTATCAATATACATTATGATCCACACCATTGAATTCCTTTGCATAGTCAATGATGCAAATATCTTTCTGGTATTCTCTATCTCAGTCAAGTCCCCTCTGTAAAGATATTCCTAGCCTGTGCTTAGTCTGAGATTTCCACTGAAAAGCGTTCATGATGGTTAATCCTGTTGCTACTTGAAATGCTGGTGGCACAGCTGCCAGAAACACACAGACCACCTGACAAAGGAATATACAAATGATAGACAAAATCAAAGTTATCAAAATGTGAAGGCAATTTTTTTTATTTGTCATGGTTGGCTACTCTCTAAGTACCTTTTTTTTAAAAACAAAACAAAACAAAACAAAACATTTTATTGAGGAATTATACAACTCATCACAATCCATGCATCCATCCAGTGTGTCAAGCACATTTGTACATTTGTTGCCATCATCAGTCTCAAAACAATTGTTTTCTACGTGAGCCTTTGGTATCAGCTCCCCATTTTTCCTCTCCCTCCCTGCTGTCCCTCATGAACCCTTGATAATTTATAAATTATTATTATTTTGTCATATCTTACCCTGTCTGACATGACCCTTCACCCTCTTTTTTGTTGCCCATCCCCCAGGGAGGAGGTTATATGTAGATCATTATAATCAGTTCCCCCTTTCTACCTCTTTTTCCCTTCACCCTCCCGGTACCGCCATTTTCACCATTGGGACTGAAGAGATCATCTGTCCTAGATTCCACATGTTTTCAGTTCCTATCCCAACCCATGTATATCCTCTGGTCTATCCAGATTTGTATGGTAGAATTGGGATCATGATAGTGGTGGGGAGGAAATATTTAAGAACTAGAGAAAAGTCATATGTTTCATTGTTGCTGCACTGCTCCCTGACTGGCTCTTCTCCTCCCCGTGACCCCTCTGTGAGGGGATGTCCAGTTGCCTACAGGTGGGTTTTGGCTCCCCAGTCTGCACTCCCCCTTATTCAAAATGATATGATTTTTTTTGTTTTTTGATACCTGATATCTGATCCCTTCAACACCTCATGGTCACAAAGACTGTTGTGCTTCTTCCATGTGGGCTTTGTTGCTTCTGAGCTAGATGGCTGACTGCTTATTTACCTTCAAGCCTTTAAGATCCCAAATGCTATAGCTTTTGACAGCCAGGCACCATCATCTTTCTTCACCACATTTGCTTATGCACCAATTTGTCTTTAATAATCATGCTGGGAAGGTGAGCATCATGGAATGCCATTTTAATAGAACAAAGTGTTCTTGCATTGAGAGAATAATTGAGTGGAGGCTCATTGTGTGTCTTCTACCTTAATACTAAACTTATAAATATATGCACATAGATTTATTTCCCCATCATCATATATAAATGTATTACCTATGTACATGCCTGTACTTAGACCTCTATAAATGCCCTTTGTCTTCTAGTTCTTTCATCTATTTCCTTTTACTTTCCTTTTGTCCCACTATCATGCACAGGCTTCATTGGGTTTTAGTAATTCCTCTTGGTTTCATTGCCCTTGATCAAGTCCTACCTGGCCTCTTACACCCCATTGAGGCCTTCTTGATCGATCTTCAAACACTTGATCCACTTCCAAACTGTCATTTTACGTAGTGCAACATTTGTATAAGCTTATTGCACAGTTTCAGTTAGATGAGAAAATATTAATTTGAGTTTTGCTTAAAAATTTCATATTAGTTTGATGTCAAATATACTTTCTTCGGTGCCACAAATATTCTCTCTCTCCCCATCTTTCTTTCCCTTCTTTTTTGGAAGACACCATGACAATATTAAAACAAAAGTGCTGAGAGTACTTGTTGTTAGCCATGGGCTAATCGCAGAGATAGACTTAAACACAATGTGTTTTAAGAGACCCATGGTATGAACTGGAACTCTTCTAGCAAGTTTTTTTGTGCCTAACCACTATCACTTTAATGTTGACATGGGAAAAATGAAAGAAAGTCACTAGTTTACCCAGGATTATGTGAATGCCAAGTAAGATATGGCCCCAAGGTTGTTTTCTAAAACATGACAGTGACTGCATGCTTTCATGTTTTTCTCTGCCAATTTATTGACTAGGTTTCCATTATTTTTATAAACCACTAATTTGTTTATATGTATTCTTTCTTAGTACTAAGTGCATTGCCTAGTGTATAGCTGATGGTTAACATAATTTTTATGCATGTATGTAAGGAAGGAAGGAACTTAATTCTGAAATTATAATTCAATTGGAAATATGTTAGAGCACATTATTTAACACATGTCTAAATATTTGTCAAAGGAAATGATAATCATTGGAATATTTACCTGGAATATTACATTAATTTTTTGGAAATGAAACAGAAAAACACATAACACCGTTAGTATGTTAATAGGGTGACTAGTTTTGCAACTATATGGGATTCAAAGGACAGAATAATCAAAATTTCTGTCAGGAATTTGTCCACATCTATGGTCCATGATATTATATCATTGCAAGGAAGACAAAAAATTGGGCTAGATAATAATGCTAGTAAGTAGGTTGTTAGATAATTTGACTTGTCATCCTATGAAAATCTTATTATTATTTAATATATTTAATATATAAAATATTATTATTTAATATTGTGATCATTTTACCTCTAAAGGTTTTTACTCTGATTTGGGGGTTTACTTTTTTCTTGCAAATGAATAAAGAATGAATAGAATATAAGCCTACCAAAGATGTGGTATGAGATTAAACTACAGCAGGACTGCACAGCACAAGAAAAACGAAAATATTTCAACCAAACTAACCTAGGTAAGCTATTACAATAATTTGTACTTGCTTTGCAACTTTGGGACTCTTAATCTAATGGAAAAACTTTCCTTGTCTATATAAAGGAAGCAATAATATCTAACTCACAGAGCTGCCAAGAGTTTAATTAGATACACCAGCAATGCATAACAAATTGCAGGCCATAAAATATAGCTCTTAATTATTATTGAGGATTATTAATACTATGGAGAAACATTATCTTTCAAAATGATCGCTTAATCTTATAAATGTCACAAAATAATTCAAGCAAGAAAGTGATTAACTCATATTTCAACTTAAATATTAGCTGAAATACAATGTTTTGACTAAGTTGTATGTATATACATATGTATTTATATATCTGAGTCCAATGTAATATGAATCAACAATGTGGCATGATTGACAACTAGAAAAATAACCAATTTAATTTTAGACAATGTAAATAGAAAAAATAGCATCTAGAACAATTTGTGAGAACTATCTCCCTGTTCCTTGATTTTTAATCACTCCACAGCTGGCACATCATGTTCCGTTATGGGTCCCTTTTTAGGAGTGTGATTCAAAACGATGTCATGAAAGAATAATTTTAAAATGCTGTGTTAATCTCAGCCAATGGCAGATTTGGGAATCATGATAGCTGTTGTTGTTGTTTTAAGAATTGTAGGTGAACTCAGTTTAAACTTAGTGTGCTATACTGTGGTGGTTTGTGTATTGCTATGGTGCTGAAAACTTAAAATACCAGTCGGGTCACCCAGATCACACACATTTCAGCCATGAGTCCTAAATAATACAGACTAGGGATGAAGACCAGGTAATCCACTCCTGAAAATTAGCCAACGATATCTCTGAGACTCATAAGATAATACTGTCTAGTATGGTTGTTAGAAGAATAGTCTTCGAAATGGGAAAATACTCACAACCTGCAGTGGTCACAACAACACACCAGCATAGCCACGGTCATGGATGTGGATGGGATTGGCACCATTTTGTTCTGTTCTATATGGCATGGTCTTAAATTGTGGCTGAGTAATAAGAAACATACCAACTTGATTTAACATAACCTTGAAGCAAAAAGGATAGACATTTCCCCCAAATCATCTATTTATTGCTTAATATAGATATAAATACTTTTACATGTAGGGGTTTTCAAAAATTGAATGATCAATTTGATAACACAGTGTCTTCTCTGCCCTTGTGCCTCTTGGAGTGTTTGGAGTGTTCAGAGATTGTGAACCAAGAAGTCTATTCGGGAAGGGCTTATTGTGTGTTGCTGGAGGTGAGAGGGATGAGTTCTAAGGTTTCACCTGCATCAATATCCTGTAAAACACGAATCTCCATTAAAAAAATCAAATCAGTTTTGTTCCTGTGTCTATATTCATTTTGCAATTTCATTATCTATCTGGTGTATATCCTGTGTTTGATTCCAAACTCTGTCCCTGCGTGGATTATGACATTCAGTTTATCCAGCTTCTATGGATTTAACTTTTCATTTGAAGATGATAACCTTTATATACTATCTGGGAAGGTTAAACCCAATGGAGTATTTTTAATGAATCTATCTTGCAATATTAACTCTCAAAACACAACTTTATTTTGCTTTTATGCTAGGTGTTGTGGATGTAGGTGAAAATTAAATTGTAATGTTGAAGAAAAATGTCTGCCAAATGATTCATTGACAGGTGGTAACTCAGCAAGAGTCTGTCACATATATCTTGATACCAGGTGGGCTACTGGAGACAGCTTTATTGTCATATCTAATATTGCTGGTCTGTCCAACAAAATCCAGAATCTCAGTTTATTTGGGAGTTAGCATATCACGATCAGAGACCAGAAGTATGTCCCATCAAACTGCATTGTTGTACAGAGCTCTCAAGACTGTTCCCATTTATAGTGACCTCATGCTTAATTGATGGAAACACTGTCCAGTCCTCTATCTGGCATGCCATTATGACTATGGTTGAGTTCATTGGTTTAGTCATTGTGTCAATTCATTTAATTTAGGGTCTGCTCTTTTTTTTTTTTATTATGAAAGCCTCTACTTTATTAATAATGATGTCCCCTTCTAACACTGGTAATTTTCTCAAAGCATGAGAGATAAAGTTTCACCCTCCTCACTTTTAAGGATTACTAGCGTGCACACATGATGATAATGATGACGACGACGACGACGATGATTTTTCAGGGAGTCATCATGGTCTTTGACAATACCATAATTCGAAGGCATCAACTTATTTTGCAGTCTTCCTTATTCAGGGTCTAGTTTTTGTAAACAGGTAAAGTGACTAAAATTACTATGGCTTTAGGTCAGATTCACCTTAGTTCTTAAAATGACATCATTGACTTTTAACTCTTTAAAGAGGTCTTTGTAGCTGATTCATCCAGTGCAACTGTATTGAACAGCATAAATATGATCCAAGGCCTCATTTTATTATTATTATTCCTCTTTGCTTGGCAAGAGATAGCTCACTAAATTGATAGAGTAGGTCAAGGCAGAGTCATTGGAGGCGTTCTCCAGCATTGTTGCTTATTTCCAACAGCAGGTGTTGCTTAGGTAACTGTTGTCCTGCTGTGTTGCAACAGTAACAGTTGTAACTAGTAACAGCACAATGCAAGCTAAAGTCTCTGACAGGCTGGAAATGGACCATCTGTTTTCCTTTGGAAAGTGTGAGACTGTGTGGTTGATACAGAGGGCCTATTTAAATCTCAGGCAAAAATTCATTCAAATTACACATAATAATAGAGTTATTTCATTTTCTTCACACTTTTTCTAGTTATAGAAAAATGAGATGGATGAAGACTGAATGACTATGAGATTTTTTTTTCTTGCCTTTCTTTTGTCTGTGGTGAGGTGTTAAGAAGCTCAAAACGTTAAAAAATTGTGGGCCAAGAATGAAAAAAAAATCTGGTGTCATTTTGTTCTTTAATAATAAAACGTTAATTTCCTAAAGTTCTACTTATTTCCACATGGCAGTTTACAAATTTGTTCACCTTCCTTAGTATCCGCCTTCTCA
>PVJH01044065.1:0-13231 GCA_004026705.1 Nesogale talazaci | reverse complement strand
GATGCTCTTTTGAGAGAGAGAGAGAGAGAGAGAGAGAGATGGATGCTCTTTTGGTGCCCTCCCCACCGGCCAATCCACAGTTGTCTATGGCTGGTGGAGTATTACTCATGGTAAGTAAGGCCTTTACTTCAAAACAGGCTTCTCTCGAGGTCAGCAGGTGTCTGCCTGCCAGGAAGGCCCTGGGCTTCAGTGCTGTGACCACCACCCACCCCGACCCCTGGCCAGATGCTCATGGACCAGGGGAGGAGGGGGGGCAGGCACACAACACAAACACCCTGACTGATTGTCATTTTCTTCACTTAATGAAAAGGAATACAAGAAAACCACTTATCCACACCTCAGTAGTGGCTCTTTGTGTGATCAGGTTGAGGATTAAACCAATAAAGAATAAAGTCAGTATTGGGCATTTTATAATTCTGTTTCTAGTCTTTAAAATTACAAGTGCGCGGGCTGAGCCCCAGTGGCGTAGTGGTTGTGTGTGGGACTGTGGCCCACTGGGATGGAGGTTCGATTCCAGCTCCACGGAGCAAAGACTGGGCCTCCTACTCCCACCACCTGAGGGCAGTGATGCCCCCACAAAAACAACAAAAAAAGTACGAGTGCGCGTCTTGCTCTGTTTGCTTCTCCAGAGCCAGAAAAGGTGGGGGTGCAGGTTCAGTCCACACACGTGCCCCTAGGTCAGAAAGGAGAAGAGACTCTTGGAAAGCTGTGGGCCTCCACTGGGCTGTCTCTACATTGGCAACTGCTTCCTTGTTGTCTAGGCTTGTCGCCTGAGCACCTCCTGCCCTCCCTCAGAGCCAAGGTGGCCACCCCATTCTTGAAGTGAGCCCAAAGGAATTGTCCTGGTGGGGGAGTTTGGGGGTGGCGTGTAGAACTGCCCCAGTGTGAGTGAGTCTCAGCAGGCTCCTGCTCTTGGGGGGGCCCCTCTGGATTTGTGCCGAGTTCCTGTGCTGACCAGAAAGTCTTGTTTCTGCTTGCTCAGCTTGGTTTCCTTTCCTCTGAGTTTTCGTTTGTTTGTTTCAAAACTATTTTATTGGGAGCTAATACAGATACCATATAATTTCATAGTGCAATCACACCAAACAGCATTGTGTGATTGCTACCACAGTTTGGAAACGTCTCTTCCTTCTTGAATTCTTTGATAACAGATTCCCTTTACCCCCAACTCCCCCACTTTCATGTTTTTTTTGGGGGGGGTGGGTGATGTCTCACTTTGGTGCTGTCTACTTAATCTTCACAAAACTGACCTTTGCGGCATTTCCTCTTCTGTTGGCACCGTTTTACGGCAGCTTTTATAAAGGTCCACCAGGTGGCAGTGGCACCTTCAGAATGACACCTGAGAGAGAGAGGTACTTCCATCTGTTGCCTTTGTCATCCTGACAACAGCCGACCAAAACAGGTTCTTGGCCAGCAACCAAGATTGCTGTTTTGTTTAAGAAAAAGAAGCACACACTCTTCCAATTTCTTCTTGCCCAGTAGCCACCACTTTTTTCATTCCATAGTGTACACTTTCTAACCAATGTTTTCCTGTGTTTCGTTTGTTGGTTTGGGGGTTTTTTGTTTGTTTTTTTGCATTCTTCTTCCTAGAGCAGCAGCCAGGTGCAGCAAGCCTGCCTAGTGTGGGGTTTACAGACACAGGCTCAGTGGGTCACTCCCACACACCCCACAGCCACTTTCATTGTGGGCCTGGATTAGACAGATCAGGCCTGAGGGTGGTGGGGTCTGGGAGGGGACAGGGCTATGCCGTGTTTGTAGAAAGAGGTGTTCCTTCCTGGTCCTATTATAAGGGGTGAAGTTTATCTGCTTTGGTGACAAAGCTCATTCAAAGGACATGCCTGGGGGGCTTCCCATCAATCGGCAAGTTGATTCTCACCCGGGCAGCCCTGTGTGTGGCAAATTAGAGCATTTTTTTTGGCTGAGGTGCAGCTGAAAGTTCACAGAGCAAAATCGACTGCCCATCCAGCAGCTCCTGCCAGCATCTGGTTTTGTAACACTGCAGGCCACACCGTGGCAGCTCTCCCACACTCGCTCCCTTAGTTTCTTGTTTGTACGCGGCCTCCTTGCAGCCTGCTCTGCTTGCAGTCGGGCGCTTTCGGAGCTTATCTCTGGGCACGTGCTGCTCACCGTCTTGGTGTCCATTGTTTACTGTGTACGACTATCCTTTGGCCAAAAGCTGAGCCCCAGGACCAGTTGTGTGCAAGACCTGTTCCGAGGTCTCAGGGTCATGGTCCTGGGGTTCCAGCTGTCTGTCAGATCGATACATACAGGCTTTTTTATTTGGGTTGGAGTCTGTTTTTCTCTTCATAGGGTTTCAGAGGATGGATGTCTGAAAGTAGATCAGAGGTGCTTCTGGTTGGACGTGAACTTCAGTCTTTAGCATCTTCACTGTACAGCAGGAAGGCTGGTGAAGTCGGTGGCTCTGTCATCTTGTCCCGCGAGGTCTCCAGCATTGCGTTTCAGGACTCACCCTGAAGCCTACCATGGCAAGGGCCTCCTCTCTCAGCACTGCTCTGGGAACCGAGTTTAGAAAGTTGATCTCAATGGTGAGGGACCTTTGTTTTACCTCAAGAAAGCTCTGAAAATTCAAAGTGGTTTCTTTGTTATTTTCATAGCAGGGAAGCGAAACAGAAGAGGATGGAAACCCTGCATTCCATTGCAGGGGCAGGGAGCTCTGGCAGCAGGCGTGTCGCGCTGTGTCCCTAGCATCGACAACCCCCCCCCCCCATGTGTCCGAGAGAGGGGGAGTGCTGAGGCAGAGCTGCTCGTGCCCCCGTTCTTCTGGAGTCGGGGGTCTTTGATTACCGTGGCCTTCCAGGCTTGGGGGTCTCTGCCCTGTGTGAAGCTAGCTGCTGCAGCAGCCTGGAGGAGCTCATGCAGACTCAGGTCCACATTCTAGCAAAGGGTCTCTTGAGAACTGTCGCATCCCTCTGGATTTGCTGAGGATCATGCTGTGCCCTGGGCTTACAGGTGGCAGGCAGTGGCGCCACCCCAGACGGGATAGCTGGAGCCTTTCAAGTGTCCACAGGTTCTGAGGACCACCTACTGCTGCTGGGCTCCTCTGTGTTCAACATCCTTTGGCCTTCTGCCCCGAGTAGGCCTGACCCCTCCCTATGTCTTGCAGGCAATGCAGCATCTTCTCTGCCACACACTGAGTTTGACCTTCTGTGGGCCTGTTGCTTTTCCCCTTTCCCTCCCTCTCCCCAGAATTGGGAGGTGGTCTGCTTCTTCATGGCAGTGTGACCATGACAACTGGCCTTCTGAGCCAGGAAGAGACTGGCACCTGGTGCCACCTCCACCTGGAGCCCTAAGATTATACCAGGCAGGAGACTCTCACCTCCTCCTTTGCTGCCTGGACCGCCTCCCTGTTTGTCTTTAAGTGTCCTCTTCTAGAACGCCATCAGCAAAACCACTGCTGAGACAAGCTCTTGGTTGAGCCGGTGGGCCTCCTCAGACCCCATGCGTGGAGACACGCAGAGTACACACCACCCCCACTCCTACCCCCAATCTCGGCACTTTCAGAAGCAAACCAGACAAATCCATCTCTTGCTGCATCCCTGTGCTGACTGGCTTCATCCAGGTTCCCTTGGCGTCCCACAATGCTGAGTGGCTGCTTATAGCTGCTCAGGGTGGTGCGCTAAACTCTTGCCTACTGACATCTTGGACGGCCGGCATCAGCATTGTCTTAAATGGGGTTCTGGCTCTTTCCCCCCTGAGCTTCTAACCCCCATGGTGCTGCCTGTCCGTTTCATTCTCTGGCCTGGGAGAGGTGCTGTCCTGCGTAGACATGTGTGCCCCACAGGGCTTGGCATCCTTGCTGAGCTACACACACTGTGCCACTCACTTCCTGCCGCCTCTGTGAGCACTGGGCTGAGGGGCTTCCTTATGTCAGTGAGCACCTGCGTGCCAGAACTTCAATGGGCTGGTTTACTCATGGGGTACCATGTCCCCACGTTGGGCTGTCCCCTGGAAGAAGGGTGGGGTCACTTCAGGACTGCCATCCCTTTCTTTCACAGTGAGCTTCAAAGGGGGCCTCCTGTTAGAGTGATGCTGGACCTTGAGCCTCACGGGCCCAACTCTTCTCCCCCACCCAGGATGTGTTCGAGATGCGTTTCGCCAAGATGCCAGATGAACCTGAGGAGCCCCTGGTGGCCGTGTCCTCACCCGCTGTGCCTCCCCCAACTAAGGTGGTGGCCCCGCCCTCATCCAGTGACAGCAGCAGCGACAGCTCCTCAGACAGCGATAGCTCCACTGACGACTCTGAGGAGGAACGGGCCCAGCGCCTGGCTGAGCTCCAGGAACAGGTGAGGCCGCCGCCTTGGGGCCCTAGCCCCAGGCCAGGGCAGCTTTTCCTTGGCCCTGCCTTTTTCTTCCTGCACTCCAAGTCCTGTTTAGCCTTGTCCCTTCCTGGGCAAGTGCCTGACTGATTTCACACACACAGGGACACCATTGCTGATAGGGGGAGGGAACCTTCTCAGAGAGGTCTGTCAGCCTCTGAAAGATCAGAGGGCAGGGCCCGAGTTTGTCGTCCTCCTCAGCCCCATCGGACCGTTAGTGACCCTTGGACTTGATAGACATGTCAGCTCTCTGGAGCCTGGCCGTGAGTGAGCGTGAGCACCTGGAGTATGTGCACAGTTGAGGGTCCCTGTCTGTGCCCCTGCCCCCACCTGTGCCTCACTCCTGGGTGCCCAGAGGGACTGAGCCCATGGTCTCTCCGCAGCTCAAAGCCGTGCACGAGCAGCTCGCAGCCCTTTCCCAGCCTCAGCAGAACAAGCCAAAGAAGAAAGAGAAAGACAAGAAGGAGAAAAAGAAGGAGAAGCACAAAAAGAAAGAAGAAGTGGAGGAGACGAAGAAGAGCAAAGCTAAGGAGCCCCCTCCCAAGAAGACAAAGAAAAACAACAATAGCAGCGGCAACAACGCCAGGTCTGTGCCTCGCCTGCCCGTCCTGTGGGCCTCGTGGAGCTTGGCAGAGCTCAGTGCCCAGCACTCCGCCCGCGTGGCCCCAGCAGCACACTCTGGACATCCAGTGCCGTGTCCAAAGGGCTGGGAAACGGGGATGCTGGTGCGGGAGGACTTGCCCTGACGCTGTCTGTGTTTTCTCCCTGCAGCAAGAAGGAGCCCGCGCCTGTGAAGAGCAAGCCGCCCCCAGCCTATGAGTCTGAGGAGGAGGACCGCTGCAAGCCCATGTCTTACGAGGAGAAGCGGCAGCTGAGCCTGGACATCAACAAGCTGCCCGGCGAGAAACTAGGCCGCGTAGTGCACATCATCCAGTCACGAGAGCCCTCGCTCAAGAACTCCAACCCGGACGAGATCGAGATCGACTTTGAGACCCTGAAGCCGTCCACCCTGCGAGAGCTGGAACGCTATGTCACCTCTTGCTTGCGCAAGAAGAGGAAGCCCCAAGGTGCGTGGGCTGAGCCTCCCTCCCTGGTGTGTGGGCTTGTTCCTGGCTGCCTTTCCAGCCTGCCCCAAGCTCTTCCCTGGAGGTCTCCCTGCTCTCGGGGCCGGCCAGCTTCATTCTGAACTGAGTGTTCCTGCCTGACCCGTGCCCTCACACACCCTGCGGTTGTGCCCTAGGAGCTCACCTCTGGGAAAGGTGGGGCTCGGCGGCGTCTCCCATGCCGAGTTCTCAGGATAACTAGAGTGGGCAGCAGGCCCCACCTCAGCAGCCCCGTGTTTCACTTGCAGCAGAGAAAGTGGACATGATGGCCGGCTCCTCCAAGATTAAGGGCTTCTCATCCTCGGAGTCAGAAAGCACCAGCGAGTCCAGCTCCTCGGATAGTGAAGACTCCGAGACAGGTCAGGGCATTTGTGTGGGAAGCACCTCCTTCCCTTGATCCGCCAGCCCCTACTGACTGCTAGTCTTCAAACTGCGGGGGGACGGGGACGGGGGGGGCGCTCCTACACCTTCTCCAGCAGTTGTGTATATTCTCCCAATGGTCACTTTGGCTGGGGGTCAGAAGGCCTAGATGGTGAAAGGGGAAGGACCCTGGGGGAGGGGATGGAGGAGGGGCTGGGAGAGCTATAGGTCAGTGGCCCCAGGTGCTACTATTGTCTATGGGTACCCCACCCTGCAGTGTGACCCAGTGAGCGTGTGCCCCAACACAGTCGTTTTCGATGTCAGTGGCTGCATTCTCCCAAGGTGTACCCCACTTGGTGATTCTCAGTCCACACCCATGTGGTTCCTCATTCCCCCTGTAAGTCGGTGGGCTGGGGTGGGACGGCAGACAGCAAGATTCTGGCAGCTGCAGGAGGTCTGTCCTCTAGACCTGCATTTTCTCAGTTTAGGTGAGGGGCAGAGATGCTGAGAATGGCCCGTGGTGTGGGTAGGAGAGAGGGCCAGTTCCTGTGGAGGAAGAGGTGGGCTGGACAGGAAAGAGCACCTCCGGAGCATCAGTGGGAGTCCCTTGGGAGCAATCCACAGCCGCACTTTGGGGAGTTGGTGTGACTATCTTGGTGTGAGAGTGGCCCGGGGTGGAGTCACTTTTGACAGCATGATGTTGGGTGCAGGTATGTTGGGAAGGAAGGCATGTGCATGATGGGCTAGTGTGGGAAGTGTGGCCTGCCTGGATGCCCTTGGGTCTCCTGCCCCGAGTGAATGGTAGGTTTGGAGAGGGGAATTCACTCGCTCGAGCCAGTCCTGTATTTTATTTACTGGACACCAGCTATGTACAGAAACTGAGTGTCCCGTCTGGACCAACAGACCCTGTGTGGCCAGCAGGGGGCGCTGCAACCCAGAGACGGAGAACTGGCCCGCATGCGATTTCTGTGTCCCAGGAACATGCTCTGAGGCTGGCCACCTTCAGTCATAGCCAGCCGTTCTACCTAGGGTCCTGAGTGCCTCGACATGGGGGGTGGAGGGAGATGTAGGGTCTCTGTGATTGCAGTGTACGTGCTCGGATAGCAGTCGTGGGAGAGTGAGCGAAGTCCATGATGCCCACCGCCCACCTGCCATTGGAGTAGCCATGACGCAGTGCCAGCCAGGCTTGGCTGCCGAGATTTTTTTCCTTCATTTTTTTCCACTTTCTTCCCCTTAAAGAGTGGGGTGAGATTGTGCAACAAGTAATCTGAGAGTCCTGGGAACAGCTGTCCTGGCGGGAAGGAAGCAGGATTTACAGGCTTGGGCCGCCGGCTCCCAGGCTTCCGCCACGGCTCCTCAGCCGGCCCCTCCCGCCTTGTGCTGGCTCAGCTCCCTTTGTCTCCTGGCTTCGGCTGAGCCCACCGATGAACTCCGAGTGCCAGTGGCCAGCACTTGCGGCCCCACACGGGTGGGAGTGTTTTCTGGGTCACCTAGATGCTGGTGATCTTGGCACCCATGCCATGGAGCCAACAGCCCTAGTTTCTGCCCTTCCTGGGCCCTGGGTAGATGGGAGGTGGCTTCTCTGGTCTTTCTTCTGGCTCCCAAGCTCACTGCTGTTTTGGAAAGCGAGGAGTTCAAAATGCGTCCGCGCCCATTTCCGTCACTTGGACGGCTGGCATTGTCCTCGGGTAGATCACCACGGGGAACTGAGTCCAGTCCTCCAGGGCCCAGCGCGTGCTCCCACGCCCCTGCCCCACCTCATCCTCGCAGTGGTGGTCCTCCATTTCCTTCGGCTTCCACTAGTGCTTGGGTGGTTCATGCAGTGGGAGGAGTCAGCTAGTGCATGGAGACCAGGGGCTGTCACCAGGGGCTAGGATTAGGAAAGTCCCAAGGTCTTCTCGTCATTTCTAACCCGGTTCTTGTGCGATTGATGAAAACTTGGGTGGGAGGCACAGCCTGAGACCATCCTGGGAGCCCAGGCACCCTGGGGTGGGACCCGGAGCTTTGGGGCTGGCTGCCAGCCTGTTAGAGCAGCATGCACTCGGCTATTTTTGTCTCCTGGTTTTCTTTTCCCAGGGCTGAAGTGTGGGGGTGTTTTTTAATCACTTCAGAGGGAAAAAGAATGCCTGATGTTTTGGAAAGATCTGGGCTTAAAAGTGCAGACAAAGGCCAGGGGTGTTGTCACCAGACTGGCTGCCTTCTACCGGGGTCTGGGGAGAACCCCCAGTACCCTCTACTCCGCTGCCTGGTCTGCCTGCTGCTCCACAGGTAGGACAGGGGCCCTGGGCCTAGGTGGAGGGACAGGAAAAGATCTGGAGGACAGGAATACACGCATACGCTCGGGGCTCAGGGGTAAGACCAGCCCCTTGAAATGTCGCCTTTGCCCACACAAGGTCTGAGGAGAAGGGAGGGCCAACGTGACCGCCTCCAAGTGTATCTTTCTCCTTGCCTTGTTCCTTCTTCCTGTCCTCAAGCCTGTCCGTCACCTTGTGTTCTTGACTCCCAGGCCGCTAGTTCTTTGCCTCCCTAAGCTAGAGTACTGCTCAGAACCTCCCTCCCCCCGGGGTTGGACCACATGCAGGAAGCAACCCTGCCCTTGTAGAGCCAGGTCTCCAAGAGGGAGGGGCGGGGGCGGGGCACCTCAGAAGGGAGAGGAGTTTTTGATCAAAGGAAATCCCAGCCTTGTACCGCGCAGGGTGCATGTGGAACTCATGACAGAAGTCATGTTCTGTCTAGGATGACAAACAGGCACGGGGCGGTGCTGGAGCAGTCCACACACACCCCACTTTCTGGGGGGCACAGGGGTGGCTTCGCGCCCTCCCTCGGGATGCAGCTCCGCCCCTGGTTCTCTCGGGTCCCACGGGCACAGGAGGCCGGCCTGTCGCAGCTCTTGGTTCTTGTGACTGACTGGGCGGAACATTCCACACCATCTCTCTCACACTGGTTTCTCTCTCCCTCTATGTAGGTCCTGCCTAATCACTGGACACGGACTCTTAATAAATCGGTCTTCAGTTCCAGATTCCTTCCCAGCGAGCTATAGCTTAAGTCCGTTTTCTTCCGTGAGAGGGACAGGACTCCACCAAGTCACGCACCCTCAGAGCCTTGGGCCTGTCCCTGGGGGATGGGGCCCTCAGTCACACCCTGCAGCCCATTCCTGTCCCCCTCTGGGGAGAGCTGCCTCAGACTCTCAGACTCCTGGGCCCTCCAGGGTCAACACTGACTGACTGTAGCGCCCGGCCCACTGGGGTGGCTTCGGGGTGGGGTGGCTTCCAAGGGCAGCGCAGTCCCCCTTGCACACTTGGGGGCGCTGCCCAGACTCAAAGTGTGTTCTCTTCACCTTCCCTCTTTCCTGGGACTCTGAATCCTCTGCTCCCTCCAGGACTTGCATTGGCGTTAGCCGAGGAGTGCTCTCGTTCAGCCCAAGGAAGAACCACTAGCGTCCCCGCCCCCCCCCCCCTCCCCACGAGGCCTGCCAGCCCCCACCCGGGGCTGCCCTGTGTCCTGTCAGGCTAGCTCAGCTGCAGGGCTCCCTAGCCACAGCCAGCTCTCGACTCCTGGAGGCTACTCCAGTCTTCCTTGTCCAGTGCATTTCCAGAAACTTTCGATGCCTGCTCCTCCTCTTTGGCCTCTTCCCCCACTCATGTAGGGAGGGGCCTGTCCTGCTTCCCCAGGCATAGAAGAGGGCTGAAACCTCTTCCATCCTAGCGGTTCAACCCATGGGGGGGGGGGGCGAGGGGGGGGTCTGGGCACGAGGGGCGCTGAAAAGCTGGCCAATCTTGAGCCGCTGCTCCCACCCCTCCCAAAAGGGCTGGGGGTCTTCCCCCATGCATTGGGAGGGCCCTGACCTCACCGCCTCTACCCTGGGATCTGCCTCAAGGTCCTGCATCCCGTCTGGAATGATGACGGCCACCAGGGGTGGGCAAGCTGGTGGGCCACTTCTTCCTAGAGGCCATTTTGCTCTAAAAATACACACCAGCCCATTTTTGGTCACAAATCCAACATTGGGACGGAAAATTGCATGACACAAATAGTCCCCTGAGGAACACATACATCTAAGCTGGTGTGCCTGTCCTTCGGTGGAATCTGCGTGCAAACGCAGGGCCCTTCGCAGGCTGCCCCCTTCTGGGACCCGGGGACGGGGACGGGGGTGGGGGTGGGGGTGGGGATTGGTCGGGCTACCAAGAAGGCATTGTCTGTCACTGCCAAGTACTGTCTGACCTTCACCTTGACCTTGGTCAAGCTCCCAGCTCCCAGGCGAGCTCTGTTGGCCGGACAGACTATTTTGAGCTGCTCTTTGGCCTGTGCCTGACTCTTCCCAGTGCAGGGGTAGTCGGGTCCGGAGTTGCTGCCCAGAGGTTCCCAGGCCACCGGCTGAGTCTTTCTGGGAAGGTCTGCAGGGTTCCCAGCGTTGGGCTTGCAGCTGGCCCTCCCCCTCCCTGCAGGACACAGGCTGTAGCCCTGTGGGGCTCTTTCTTTGCCCAGCCACTCAAGCCCCTCCCGCCCTACCTGCCTGCCGAGCACTCTGGGGCTGCCGATGGGAGCTCTTCACACCTGGCTCTCCCTGTGTCAGGTACTCCCGACTGGCTTGGCCACAGCCAGGGCATGGGCACGGGGCTCACCGCGGAGGAACGGGGAGGGTTAGCCCCCTCTGGGGACTAGGTCGTTTGACCCTCACACTCCCAGCACCCAGGCTGTCCCAAGCAGCTCAGATCAGGCTACATGCCACCTCTGCCCTATGCTCACTCCTCCGTCTTCACCCCTTTGTTCCCCTTCTCCACCTGTGCCCTCCGCTGCCCTCCCCTCTCTCCCCTGTCTCTGTTCTGTCTCTTTAACTTCAGGGGGGCCGGGGATGGGGAAATCAGTGTTTTAATCAAATTTTACAGAAACTTTTTCAATCTTTGTACAATTACCACCCTATGTAAAGTTGAAATTGTGTTGAGTTCGAGATTGTTGTGGAATAAAGATCACACCGTGCTTGAGGCCATCTTCATGTAACCCGTTCTAGAGAGTTTTGTGGGGGGGGGCATTTGGGGGGAGCGTGGCGTGGTGTGGTGTGGTGCTGCCGTACACTTCTGTCCTGTGTTCTCACCGGAAAACCCGCCTGGAGTCTGTGAACACAGGGCCCACAAGCCTCCCTCATACCCTTTCCCTAGTCTTGCCCTGGGTCCACCTCAGGGTCACCTCTACACACCACCCCCACATTTAGGCCGCCCCTCAAGGTTTCTCCTGGTCAGATTCCTCTCGCGGTCTCACCTCCTCCTTTGCCTTCCCACCCCTGCCCCTCAGGGCCACACTTACCATGCCTGCAAGCTACCCCCTCCCCCGCCAAGCCCCCAGGCCCCTGTCTGGCATCCACCTGCAGTGCCGCATTGTACCTGCATCCACTGTGACCGTGCCCGCCCCATCCCTACTGCGACGCTGCAGATCCACCCAAGCCAGCACTCCCGCACTTCCTGCCTGAAAGAGTCCCCTCTAGGCCATGTCACGCTGTTTCTGAAAAGCCCTGAGCCTGTGTCCTGGATCTCTGGTGTCTAGCTGGGGGCTGGGCCACAGGCCCGATGCCCCTGTCCTCACTTCTGCACCTCCTGTTGAGGATATGTATCCCTGGCTCCTGAGGTCTCGTGGTGTCTCATCTATGGCGTGGATGGTTAGCATTCACAGTGGCCTGGCCATCCTTTAGTGGCAGTCTGTGCCTTGGGGCCCGCCACCCCACAGCAGCTCTGCGCAAAGCCCTGGCCTCCACCACCAGTGGAGGATCTGGCATGTTCAAGGAGCAAGGCCTAACCCCCCTGTTGCCCCTGAGCCCCGGGCCCTTTCGAACTCCTCTCCCTTCCTGGGTGTTTGGCAGTGGGGGCACAACAGAGTAAGCCTGTGTAGGTCTCGGGTGTGGGAAACCCATCTGCACAGACATTGGCATCTGAGTTAACCTGTCACAGCAGGCTGACCTGGGCACATTCACCACTGTAGCCCCAAGGAGCAGGGCACAGGCTGTCACTCGCTGCAGCACAGCATTGAGGCGGCCCCAACCTTGGGTGCTGGCGGCTTCCTTCCTGCCCACAGCTCATTTGTCCCTGCTTGTAGGCACAGCCGGCCTTGTCCTCGGCCCTGCAGCTGGTACCACACACCATCTCGACCTTTGGAAGAGGTGGCCCCTAGAGGATGATGGGAAGGTGGCACCCATAGCTTTGTGGCTTTTAAGCAGTGTGACTCTGGGGGAGTCCCTTAGCCTCACTCTGCCTCCCTTAGTGAGCGAGGTCACTTTGAGCATCCAGGTGGTTTCTGAGAAAAGCCACGGGACCCGGAGCATTGAGGCCGCACTGATGGTTGAGCGGGGCCGCTCAGTTTTGCAGCCAGCTCTCAGCTGCCGGCCGGCCGGCATGGCCTAGGGGCCCCCTTGGCAATGGAGCCGGCGATGATTGGCAACCAGGGACAGCAGCAGGCAGAGGAGAGCTGACACTGCCCACATGGTCCCTTAGGGTCTGGGGCCCAGCCTGGCCATCCTATATTAGTGCCCCAGGCCTGCTCCTGAGCTGGTCCCGTGTCCCAACTGCTGGTGCCCATCCCCCCTGTGCCTACAGCCAGTGCACACTGCCTGCCCCGAGTCTCACTGTCTCCTTTTCTCCACAGAGTTGGCTCCAAAGTCAAAGAAGAAGGGCCACCCCGGGCGGGAGCAGAAGAAGGTACACGGGCTCCAGTGGGCTCCTGGGGGTGGCCCAGGTGGGTCGGTCGTGTTGGACACCGGCTTCTCTGTCTCTCTGCAGCAGCACCACCACCACCACCAGATGCAGCAGGTCCCCGTGCCTGTGTCCCAGCAGCCCCCGCCACCATCTCAACAGCCCCCTGCACCGCCCCCACCTCAACAGCAGCCGCCGGCCCCGCCAGCCCCACCCAGCCTGCCACAGCAGACAGCCCCGGCCCTCAAGGCCTCACCCCCACCCTTCATCACCACCCAGGTGCCCGTGCTGGAGCCCCCGCTCCCGGGCAGCGTCTTCGACCCTCTCAGCCACTTTGCCCAGCCCATTCTGCACCTGCCCCCCCCCGACCTGCCACCCCATTTGCCCCCACCACCTGAGCACAACACTCCGCCACACCTCAACCAGCACGCCGTGGTCTCCCCACCAGGTGAGCCCAGAAGCGGGTTCTTGGTGACGGTGGGATCACTGGGCACGAGGGAGGCTGCCTGCACGGCGCTAGGGGTAGCACGTACACATGGGCCTCCAGGCCCCCAGCAGGGTGACCACTCCAGGCTGAGCGTTCAACGGGGAGTGGCCTTTCCTCCTCCAGCTCCTGAGCAGGGAGAATTCTGGGGGTGCTTGAAGTGGGTTCATGAGGGTGAGTGCGGGTTAGAGGGAAGGCCGCTCGAGTCTCCCAGGTTGGGGGGGGGGGGGGGCTTTCAGCTGAGAGGCCACCTACCCACCTCTCTCTCCCTTTCAG
>PVJH01044064.1:0-13267 GCA_004026705.1 Nesogale talazaci | reverse complement strand
TCACTGCTCTCCGGTGGTGGGAGTAGGAGGCCCAGCCCCACTGCTGGAATTGAACCTCCGTCCCAGTGGGCCGCAGTCCCGCGCACAACCACTACACCACCGGGGCTCAGCCCTCCCTCCTTTTTTTTTTTAAATAAAGACTTTTTTGATTTTGTAGCAATGCTTTTTCCTTTGCCCTTGTACATTTAAGAAGTGTTCTTTCTGTTGGTCTTCTTTTACAGAAGCTTTGTGTTTCTTAATATTACTACGGGGCTGTGTACCACAGTATCCCACCAGCCCATTCTAGGGCCCCAGACCAGCTAGTTTTATGCTGTCACTGCTTCAGCCAAATGTGGTTGCTTTTAAGTCAGAGATGCGGAGGACAAGCCTCTCTAGTCCTCTATTGGAAATAAAGGCAAAACCACGAAGATTTAGAGGCTGAAGAACTGTTGTTAGATGGGATTTTCACCCTATTCTCTCCCATCAAGTACTAACCAGGCCTGACCCTGCTTAGCTTCCGAGATCAGACGAGATCGGGCACGTTCAGGGTGGTATGGCCGCAGACCACCCTATTCTCAAAAGAAAAGGAGTGGATCGTTCACTTAAATGAATGCAACCCCTTTGGCGTTTAGGACTCCCCTCCCCTTTTATTGGTTTACCTTACCTCTGCGTTGAACTAAAACAGCCACAGAATTAGGCTCCTTATCTTCGTTTATGTCCTCTTTGCTCTGTAAATCAGTAAGGAAATCCCAGTTCCCTGTAGCTCCCACCTGGCTTTGGTAACAGACACAAGCGGATCAGCTATAGTATGGACAGGCTGTCATTTTGGAAATGGCTGCCTGGCCCTTTTGCTTGGCCCATACATAGCTTGACAGCCCTTGGGAACAACTGAAAAGAAACGATTGCTGTAGTTTTTAATGTTGATGAAGAGAAGCTAATCCTGGAGCCACTTGCTGTAAGACACCTAGGACTTGTCCAGGAAGTGGCTATCGGAGTCCTACTCTTGCCCCTGTGCTACAACAGTAGAGCACAGCACCCTTTTAGCTTTTATCAATTGAGCCCACTTTTATACATTGTAGGGAACGCCACTGTGGTCCTTGTGATTTTCTTCCAATCGAGGAAAAATGGTGCATGTGGGTAGATTCTGCCTCTTTACAGTGTCTGTGGTTTATTAGCCATTGTAAAGTAGCTTGTTGTATTTTAAAATCGCTTAGATGAGCCTATAGGCTTGTTTAAAATACTCATTGAAATATTGAAGAGGTTGATATTTCATGGAGGTACATCCCCCTCCCCCAGAGAAATGCGGCACCTGAGCAGTGTGCTGTTCAGCCACTCTCCGATGGCGGCCTGATGTGACACTATGCTTCTTGTTCTTCTCTTCAAGATGACAACCTCAGGAGGTGGCGGCTTCTGTGACTGTGGTGACACGGAAGCGTGGAAAGTGGGGCCTTACTGTCAGAAACATGACCTGAACACCTCTGAAGTTGAGGAAGAGGAGGTAAAAACATTCTTAGCCAATTATTTTGGAGGAAATGCTATTTTAACCGTGAGTGGGGTTATGATGTGAGAAACAGCAACATAAAAACAGTCCTGTCACTACTAAGCCGTCACTAAGGTACTTGGGAAGTTCTTTGCTTTTAGGCGGGGACAAGAGGTGTTTTGCTGTGGTTGGAATCTACCGGAAATAAACCCTACACCTTTAATTAAAGTCTGACCTTGACTTTTATTTTGCTCAGGTCTTTCGGCATTTTGCCATAGTCATGTATAGATTGCTTTCTGAGTCGTAATTTATCATTCAAGTTACTTTTCCATATGCGGTGACCAGTTGACTTGGGTTTTGTGGATTCATGGGGTGAGTAAGGTTCTGTTGACCAGGTAGTAGAAGTAGTTGTTGATCTTTCATGTGGCTGTACCTGGCAGCCAATCCCTAACTGTTCTCTGTAGGTAAATCATTGCCATTGAATATGTGATTTGACCAAGTTTAGAGATTGATAGCTCAGTACAAATTGTTCTTGCTCCACTTGTAAAGATGTGTTTTCTCTTGGTGTGGATCTTGCATTGTTCTGTTTTCTAATTGACATTTGTGACGCTGTAGTGGGACTCCCTTCTTACTAAATAAATATCCTTGAATCTCTGCTGTTGTTTGCAATGATTTGATGTTCGTTGTGAGATCCTTCCTGTAGATTTTCTTGGTTTTCAATGGCAGGTCAGTAGTAGGTACATCCAAAGACCTGCCGCACTGCTACTGGGCCTGATAATGATTAGGGACAGACAGACATTCATAGTCCTTCCTGATGCACATATTTTAATGACACGATCGTGACTCTGAGGCATAGAAAAATGTCTCTCAGATAATGTCTCTCAGAAGCCTGAGGTTTTCTTTGTCCATGTCCCAGTGTTCTAGAATTACTGTAGAATTTGCTGAAGGGAGATGCCCAGTGGTTTGGGCTCAGAGCTTTATGGGACCAGCTTCAATCAGACCAGCTCCATTTTTCTCTCTTCAACGTATTGGATTGGAAATCCACTTGTGAAAACACCAACAAAGCTGACAAATATACATATTAAAAAAATTCTACTCTAACAAAAGGCTAAAAGCCCTGGTATAAAACTTTAGGATTTACCCTGTGTTAAAGGAGTTCTCTAAGAAAAGATTGTGCATCTGCAGTTTCTCAGTTGGCCATTCTCAGAGAGGAGCGATTCTCAACTGCCATCAAGTCGAAGCTAACGCAGTGTCAACCCCCCCACCACCACCCGTAGTCCTCTGAGACGCCAACCACGCTAATGCCAATCCCGATGATCAACCACTCAAATCGTATATGTGCTCGTTAGCTTCTTGAGTTCTAAGAAAATACCAGTGAGATTCCCCCGCCTCCCTCGGCCTGGCTGAGCTCATGTGGTGCTGCCCTAGAAATGACGTGCTCCAGGACTGGACAGAGAGCAGTAGCTGCAGGCTCCTCGTCCCTCATTCCTATTCTGTTCCTTCTGTTCAGTTACAAGAAATGAAGATCATGCTTGGTTTCCATGCACTAAGTCGTCAATATATATCTAGGTATTCTATGGTTTATGCCTGAAGTAAACAAGACCTGACTGTTCTTAGAATATAGTTTTTACGGGGAGGGCAACATAGCACATGGAGGAATGCAGCCAGACCCAGCCTGATCCCCACCCTGGAAGCGTGTGCCACAGAGAACGACACAGCACTAGACCTTCTGCTGGAGAAAGGAACCGACCTACCATTCACACGCAAAATCAAACCAAGAAGGAAGAAGAGAAAGGGGCAGTCCGCCGAGACTCCATCTGGGCACGCCAAGCCCGGAGGATGAGGTCACTGCATGGAGCTGCTGGGGCACAGAGAGGACTGTGGGACGACCCAAACTCAAGACACGCTGTGCCCTACTGGGGACACATGGCAGGGAGACAGTGTGGAATGGAGCCTTACAAATCAGCAATTGGAGTAAAGCCAGAGCCCCTGAGGAGCCCCAAGAATGCACTTCGGATGAGCAGGGGCAGCCCCCAGGTCCCCCCTCAGGACCAGGGGGCAGGGTCCCATGTGGACCAGCAAACAGACCTGGACTTACCTAGGATCTTTTTCTTTTTTCTCTCATCCTTTTCTCTTTTCTTTTCTTCAACTGTATGTTCTCTTATTGTTCGAACTAGGGCATTGATGGTTTGCCCAAGTAGATGACTTGGACATGCGAAGGAAACCTGGGGAGGAGGCAAGGGAACCAATGGCCCCAGAATGTAGAGGGGGGGAGAAGGAGGTGGGAGAAGGGTGTGGTGAGTGGATGGCATCATGGACAGGGAACAACTAGGGAAGCGGAACCAGCATGGAAGAGAGGATAGAGACCTTGTGAGTATTAGAGCAACACCAAGCAAGGTGGAAGATGGAGGAAAGTGATGGCGGGGGCAGGAGGAGGCAAAAGGAAACAGACACAATCTCTAATCAGCAAAGGCATGGATAGGGTGATTGACAGACGTGTGCACTTAGGCAAATACATTAATCACAGACAATAGTGATATTGGCCTCTGTACATATATTTTATAAGGCTTCAGAAGGGCCTTGGACCTCAGCTCATATCTTCCCTCAATACAAGAACACTTTGTTCACGCGACACCCCATGCCGAGAGAGAGAGACAGAGACAGACAGACACACACACACACACACACACACACACACACACATAATCACTGAAGACAAAATGGGTGCATAAGCATATGTGGTGAAGACAGAGGATGGTGCCCGGCTACTAAAAGATACAGTGTCTGGGAGCTTAAAGGCTTGAACCAATCACAAAGCCAAAATTTCAGTAATTGAACACTTACTAGTACATTATGCTGTTTTTTCCCTTTCTTTTGTTTTTGTTTTTGTTTTTTTGGGCATCACTGCCCTTTGGTGATGGGAGTAGGAGGCCCAGCCTTTGCTCCTGTGGAGCTGCTGCTGGAATTGACCCTCCATCCCAGTGGACCGCAGTCCCACACACAACTACCATGTCACCGGGGCTCAGCCAAGAAGTGTATGATTTGTATATTCTTTGTTGTTGTTGTTTTGGGGCATCACTGTCTCTGGTGGTCGTGGGCGCTACCCAGTGCTGCTCCTGAGAGCCACCGCTGGATTTGAACCGCCAAGCCCGCGGGCCGCAGTCCCGCACTCAACCACTTACGCCACCGGGGCTCAGCCCAAGATATTTTTTTGTAGTAGAGTTGTTCATTTTTGTTTCTTCATGGGCAAAATTCTAATATTAAATTCCTGAAATAAAATAGATAAAAAGTGGTGATGTTAATAGATTTACTTTTTTATAAATTTTTTTTTGGTGTGGGCATCACTGCGCCCCGGTGGGAGTAGCTGCTGGATTTGAACCGCCAACCCTGTGGGCCGCAGTCCTGCATACAATCACTGTGCCATCGGGGCTCAGCCTTAGATGTATTCTTTATAAGTTAAATCGTATATAGAATATTTACTTGGCAGTCAATCATAAGATGAATGAGGTCGTTTTAATGGCTTTCCGCTCCCCGCTTCCCCTTTCATTTGCTGTGGCTGCCTTAACAAATAACCACAGCAGGCGTGGCTTTAAGGAACAGAGATTTATTTTCTCACAGCTCTGCGCAAGTCCCACTCAGGGGCTCCGGCTGTGCTGGTTGAGCCTGGAGCTTTGAGAAAGGAACCATGTTGCACCTCTCTCCCGGTCTGGTTTCAGGTGGAGACCCACAACCGTTGGCATGACTGCTTGTAGGTCCTCTCCCGTCTTTGCTTGTACGTGACCTGCTCCCATGCTTCTCCATCTCTGTATGCGAGATCTTTCTGGACGGGGGCCCCGCCCACGCCGGTGTGACATCGCTAACTGAGAACGTCTGCCTAGGCCTTTTATGGAGACACATTTCAATTAAAACATGGCTTTTCGGCCTTTAGGCTATTTCTATGTTTTGCAACCCCCAGGCCTTTTTCCTTTAGGGATTTTTGTTCTTCCTCCATGCTTGTTCTGTATTCCACCTTCTCTGTTTATTTTGCACCGTCTGCTAGACTTGCCTTTGGCTCATGTACGCAAAAAGATTGGTCCTTTGTGTCTGTATTGACAAAAACTTGCAGATTGCGTCACAGTACTTTGATGAAGACAGCTGTTTTTAGCCATTAAACTAAGTGCTGAGATTTCAGGTGAAACATTAAGATTAAAGACTGTGTACAACATTTTGCCAATGTGAACTGAAAGATACCATGATAAGGTTGGTTTTAAAAAGATAGTATTTTTGTGTGTGTGTGGGGGGGGGGAGGGGCATCACTGCCTCTGAAAAAGATAGGTATTTTTACACCAACCTAGAAATGTGTTGCCTTTTTACTGCACTATTAGTCAAATATGCAATCATCCCTGCAAACATGCCTGCATTCCCATCTCACCTGCTGAAATTCTATGAGTTGTATGAGTTGTATGAGTGTCTCCAGGGAGCATTTTCTGACCTGGTTGAGTTCTTCTCTTCAAAATTCCCCAAATTAGGTTCTCTATCTATCACATTTACTTAGCTGATATGAGAAATTGGGGGTTAATAGCCTATCAAGCTAAAAAATGATTTGCTATTAGCGCTTAGAGATCCTGAAATGCAATTTTAGACTTGTTCAGTGGGCAGTGTGATATAACTTACTATTTTTGATTCTGTAGTTGTGATTTCTCTGAACAGTATGTTTCAGGAAGCTTGAATTCATAGGAAGAGAAATGTACAGGATCAAGTTGAATGTCAAGAAAATGCAGCCGGAAAACCAGCCAGCTTTTCTCAGCGGTCTTCTGAGGGTGGCAGTGGAATGGTAGAGAGGAGAATGAATGCAAACTTAACATGTGTGCTTTTTCCCTTTCTGCCCTATTCTTTCAGGATCCTCTTGTGCATCTATCAGAAGATATGATAGCAAGAACATATAACATTTTTGCTATTATGTTTCGATATGCAGTAGAGATATTAACCTGGGAGAAAGAAAGTGAATTGCCGGCAGATTTGGAGATGGTGTAAGTATAAGCCAGTTTTTCCTCAGTGTTTGAAAAACTATTAAATTTTTAATATAGCAATCATGAGGCATAATCCTTTTTTTAAAAATTGCTCTGTGTTAGACCAGGTTGACAAATCCAGAGCTACTTATTTTTGTGTAAGAAAGAGCTGTATATCAAAGAGACATTGTCTATTGAGAAAACATCCCAGCCCAGTCCAGATCAAGTCCTTAAGTCTGGCATCACCCCATAAGCTCCATATTAGTCCATAAATTCCTCGTCAGATAGACCCAGCACTTGCAGTGATGCCGGATACTGGAAGATGACAGTGGGTGAAAAGTCTTGTGGTCCAGGGTCAGTACCTGCATCTTAGTTCTGGTGCGGATCTCCACGTGGGGTGAAGACGGAGACCAGCGGCAGCACGTTGGGCCTTTCCTCTTTGCTTGCCTCATAGTGTCTCACAGGGGTAAAGTTGTAAGTCAACTGTGCTTTAAACACGTTGAGGTTTTAGCTATATTTGTCTCGGAAAAATTTAAAAATTACTTAGTATCTCATAACTACCTCTGCCTGCTTCGGGCTGGGAACTGTTGACCTAAGATCTCAACCGAGACCCTAAAAAGTCGGATCGTTTTGCTTTTGGCTTTCATTGCCCTGGAGGTGCAGGCCACCAGCACAGAAAGGTCAGGCGTCTCGCTTGCATCCTTGGTAACAGCAGCGTTCCATCCACCAGGAACACAGCTCCCTCTCTCCGTGGAGAGGCCAGCTCAGCAGGCTTTCCCTCTGAACGTCTGTGCCATCTCACTGCGTTCGTGCGTCCCCGTGACTCCCACTCAGACCTTGTCACCGAGTTAGTTTTGCCTCTTAGAGATTCCCACAGGAGAGAACAGAGCCGCTCCCAGGCTCCTGGAGCAAAACTGACCACTTCAGAGCAAAACTGACCCCTTCAGAGCAAAACTGACCGCTTCAGAGCAAAACTGACCACTTCAGACCACCGACTTGTTGCTTACCTGCCCAGCTTATTATAGCCCACTGCGCCCCCGGGGCTGCCTCCCTGCCACCCTAGATGCCGCGAGTGTCCGTCCAGACAGGCTCCCCTGGGTGCGTCGGCCTCTGTGCGTGCATTCTTAACCCTGTAACCCAGTGAGCCTTCACCCAGATCTGCACATGGCTCCTGCTCCGACGTTTCCATGGGCTTGTGCTTGCTGTGTGCCTTGCAGTCCGCTCCAACTCACAGCCGCCTCTGAGCCCATGGTTCTCAACCGGTGGGCCGCGACCCTCTTGAGGGGTGGTGGGGGGACGCCTAAGACCATTGGAAGACATGTTTCCCAGGGTCTTAGGAACCGAGACACAGCTCCTCTCTCTGTCTCCAGGCGGGTCCGCCCACATGCAGACACGCCCACGTGAAGACTGTTATCCGTGCTGTACCATGCTTCAAGACACACTTTCATTTATTTGTCATTAGAAGTAAACGTTTCGGCCGAGCCCCAGTGGCGTTGTGGCTGTGCGCAGGAGCGGCCCACTGGGATGGAGGTTCAATTCCAGCAGCTGCTCCACCGGAGCAAAGGCTGGGCCTCCTGCTCCCACCACCAGAGGGCAGTGAGGCCAAAAAATCAGAAATAAACTTTTCACAATACATAAGTACATATTGTTTTTGTGACTCATCACTGTGCTTTAATGATGTTCAATTTGTAACAGTGAAAATTCAGCCTGCATGTCAGATAGTGACATGAAGATTCATCACAGCAGCAAAATGACAGTTAAGTTGCAACGAAAATATTGCTGTGGTTGCAGTCAGCACCCCACGAGGAACTGTACGAAAGAGTGGCTACGGCAGAGGTTGAGCTTCCTCTGAGGGCTTCCCAGGCGGGCAGGTGTGCAGGGACACACGCATTTCCAGGCCTGTGCTCCCACCAAGAAGCATGTGACTTCAAACACTTGACCTTTCTGTTGCGTCCACAGTCTTTCAAACCTTTGCACCACCGGGCTCCTCCTGTTGCCCATAGGACAGCACGAGCCAAAATCCTCCTTATTGAGGTCTTCGAGATTTCTGCCTCTCTGCAAACTAACCTAATACCAATCTGTGTGTGTGTGTGTGTGTGTGTGCGCGCGCGCACGTTCCCATGCACGCCAGCTCTCTGCATGCTTCCCAGTGCACCTCTGGCCTTTACTTTCACCTTCCTCTAGCCCAGGGTGCCTCCACCCCAACCCTAGTGGAATTGGGGCCAGATGACTTTTTTATAAAGGCTGTCTAATGCATTGTGGAATGTGGAGCAGCCTTGCTGACCCGTGGAACCCGTGAGATTCCAGTCCAGGCATTGCTACATGACTCCAGGGAGAAGCAATCTTCTGCCCCGTAGTAATAGCCAGAATATGCCCAGCCTGTCATCGCATCTGGCCGAGGGAGAGTCCTTCTCGTTGGAGAGTCATGCATAGCCACTCCTGATTCTGGATCTTTTCTGAATTCTTGCACTTGTTCCCTTCTCTAGCACCCTGTCCTTCTTGATAAAGGCCAGTACACAGAGAAACAGATGCTCAGTACTATCCTCCCCACTGGACTTGGGATCACTGGGCAAGGGTCCCACAGATGACTCTGCATACATACTTGGATATATGAAGAAGTACATTCCTAGAACAAGATACGCTCTTAATAACCAGCCTGCAGCCACTAACAGACAAATAGGCTCTCTAATATGCAATGTAACTGTTTTTCCCACAGAGAGAAGAGGGACACCTATTATTGCATGCTGTTTAATGATGAGGTTCACACCTATGAACAAGTTATTTTCACGCTGCAGAAAGCTGTTAACTGTACACAAAAAGAAGCCATTGGCTTTGCCACTACGGTCGACCGAGATGTAAGTAACTTCATCATACTGAGAACACACAATGAATTGAAGTTGGACTCATAGAGCATTAGCTCAGAAAATCAGAAGGTATATATGTAGTGAGGCTCTATAATGTCCATTTGAACATCGATGTTCAAGTATTCAGAGATAATGTCTCTGCCATCAGTTCATGTCTGCCCAAAGGTTCTCTCAGTAATATACCGTATATACTCATGTATAAGGTGAGTTTTCCAGCACATTTTTTTTTAAAAATCATTTTATTGGGGCTCGTACAACTCTTTTGTTGTTGTTGTTGTTGTTTTGTTTTGTTTGTTTTGTTTTGGGGGGCATCACTGCCCTGGTGGGAGTAGGAAGCCCAGCCTTGCTCCTGGAGAGCTGCTGCTGGATTTGAACCGCCAACCCTGTGGGCTGCAGTCCTGCACACAACCACTGTGCCACCTGGGCTCACCCCTCTTATCACAATCCATGTATATATATATATATATATATATATATATATATGTATGTATATATATATATATATACACACACACACACACAGTGTCAAGCACATTTGTACATTTGTTGCCCTCATCATCCTCAAAATATTTGCTTTCTATTTTACCCCTTCCTCCCTGCCCCTCCCCCACAAACCCTTGATAATTTATAAATTATATCATGTCTTATACTGTCCTATGTTTCCCTTCACCCACTTTTCTGTTGTCCATCCCCCAGGAAGTGGGGGTAATATGTATGTCCTTGTGATTAGTTACCTCATTCTACCCTACCTTCCTACCACCCTCCCAGTATTGCCACTGGTCCTGAGAGCTTCATCTGTCCTGCATTCCCCATGTTTCCAGTTCCTATCTGTACCAGTGAACATCCTCTGGTCTAGCCGGATTTGTAAGGTAGAACTGGGATCATGATAGGATTTGTAAGGTAGAACGAGGATCTTGATAGTGCGGGGAGAAGAAGCATTAACGAACTGCAGACAAGTTGTATGTTTCATCCTTGCTACACAGCCCTCTGACTATCTCATCTCCTCCCTGCGACCATTCTTTGGGTCCCCATAATACATTCCCCCTCATTCACAATGATAAGATATTTTGTCCTGGGTCTTTGATTCCTGATACCTGATCCCTTCGACATCTTGTGATCACAAAGGCTGGTGTGCTTTTTCATGTTGACTTTTGTTGCTTCTCAGCTGGATGGCTGTTTGTTTACCTTCAAGTCTTTAATACCCAGAAGTCTTATATTTTGATAGTTGGACACCATCAGCTTTATTCACCACATTTGCTTATGCATCCGCTTATCTTCAGCAATTGTCTCAGGAAGGTGGGCATCATGGAATGCCATTTTAGTAAAATAAAGTGTTCTTGCATTGAGGGAGTACTTGAGTGGAGGCCCAATGTCCATCTGCTACCTTAATACTTAAACCTTTAAATATATGCACAGATCTGTTTCCCCATCATTACATATAAATATATTTACATACCTGTATTTAGATCTCTATAAATGCCTTTTGCCTCCTTGATCTTTTCTCAATTTTCTTTTACTTTCCTCGTGTCCCACTATCAGCTCAGCCTTCATTTGGGTTTCAGTAGTTCCTCTCGCTTACATTGCCCTTGATCAAGCCCTACCAGGCCTCCTACTCCCTCCTGACCACTGATTTTGGATTTCTTGTTGTTCCCTTCTCTCTGGGTTTGTTAACACCCACTTCCTTTCTCCCTGTCTTCCCCCTCCCCCTGGAACCATAGCTCCCATTGTTTTCTCCTCCAGATTGTTTATCCCGCCTATCTCAGCTAGATAGACCTGCAGAAGACAATAACATGCACAAAAACAAGACAGAGCAGTTATGTGTAGATTGTGATGAGTTGTATGAGCCCCTGATAAAATGATTTTTTTTTTTTCAAAAAAAGAGCAAAAGAAGGCAACAAAGCAGCAAGAACCAAGAAAAGCCAATGGTGGGGGAGGGGGGAGAGAAAAGCCTGTAAATAGTTCAAGGTCTGTGTGTTGACCTTTTGGAGTGTTTTTATGGGGCGCCACGCCCTGGCCCCACACACTGTCGTTGGTCTTCCCTTGGGACTTCTTGCTCTGCTCCCGTTCTGTGCACCCTTGGGCGTGGTTACCACACCGTGTCTCCAGTGTTCTCCCCGAGGGATGTGGCGTCTGCTAGTGGGGTTGGCCCTCTCCATGCGATGGCTGCTCTGAGCAGGAATATTGCCCCCAAGGCTCGGTGGCCAGGATGTGCTCCACTCTCTCTTCCTCTCCCTTCCTTTGCTCCTGTGTGCCCTGATCAGACACGCCCCCCTCCCTGAGCTGCAGCTTCAGTGCTGTCCTCTGAAGCGAATTCTCCTGGGGAGAGGAGGGACTGATCTTCTTGGGGGTGGGGCCGACCCCATGGTTTTCTCTGTTAGTTCCATGCTTCATGCCGGGGTGTTTGCAGCACATTTTGACACAGTCTTTGTGGTAAGGTTAAGTGCCTCGGCTAACGCTCGGGTCAGCCTGTGCTCGAGCATACAGAATACCTGTCTTCGTCGGGGTGCCCTTTTACAAGGCATGGAAAGCATGTTTGTGAGCTTAGGGCTTACATCAAATTTTTAACAGAATTCAAGTGCTCATCTTCCCAGATCATTGAAGGTCCTGGAACAAGTTTATGGGAATGCTGGCCCATATAAAACAACCCTTTAAAAAATGGACGAAGTATTTTAAGCTAGGTTGGGGAAGACCTCAAAAATGGTTGCAAGAGGACCAGTGGTGAGAGTGGTGACCAGGGAGGGTGGGGAGAAAGGGGGAACCGATGACAAGGACCTCCCTGGGGGAGGGACAGCAGAAAAGTGGGTGAAGGGAGACATTGGACAGTGTAAGATTTGACAAAAGAATCATAACTTATAAATTGTCAAGGATTCGTGAGGGGGGGGGAAGTGAGGGCTGATAGCAAGGGCTCAAGTAGAAAGCAAATGTTTTGAGAATGACGAGGGCACAAATATACAAATGTGCTTGACATATAAGGGATGTATATATGGATTATGATAAAAGTTGTATGAACGCGGCACTGCGACCCACTGGGACGGAGGTTCAATTCCAGCTCACAGGAGCAAAAGCTGGGCCTCCTACTCCCACCACCAGAGGGAAGGGATGCCTAAAAAAAATTTTTTTTTAAGTTGTATGAGCCCCCTAGAAAAAGAGAAGAAAAAGATTTACAACCTCAGACCTCCACACCCCCCCCCCAAAAAAAAATGATCCAAGAGAGGGAAGTGCATCCACCTTTATGAGAGAAGTCCTGAGTCTGCTGGAAGCTGTCACAGACTCCGCATTCTTAAGGCAGCCATTCTCAATGTCAGGAACACGGTGCACAAACACCAGCCGGCTCTAGGAGCTGGTCTTTTTGGTGTGTATGTGGGCTTCACTGCCTCCGGTGGTCGTGGGCACCACTCAGCTACCACTGGGGCTGCAGTTCCGCACTCAACCACTTACGCCACCGGGGCTCAGCCCAGGAGCTGGTCTTTCCATCAGCCTTTTAAGCAAGATTCAGCCACATACAGGCAGCTTAAGACTGAATGAATCGGAACTGGGGACAAGTCCCGAATTTACCAGTGCAATGCAAAGAGCAAGCTTCCGTCATAACACTGGCTTCCAGAAGATCTCTAAAACCGAAAAACCAGACGGACTGCCACGGGTTGGTTCCAACGCACAGTGACCCTTCAGGACAGGCCAGGGCAGCCCTTGTGAGTTTCTGAGGCTGTCGCCCTCAGAGGTGGGAACCCCGCCTTGCTGCTGTGACGGGCTGGTAGTGTCAAACTTCAACTTTGCAGTTAGCAGCCGAGCACCCAAAACCACTGCCCACTACACCACCAGGGCTCCGTGAGCATCTCTGAAGTTCAAGGCAGAGAGGTCATCTCAGATGATTATGGAAGCTGTTTTTTTTTGGGGGGGGGGGGTCTTTCAAAGGGGGGTAATCTTGATAGATTTTCTCAAAAGACATAGGACAGTCC
>PVJH01044063.1:0-13224 GCA_004026705.1 Nesogale talazaci | reverse complement strand
GTCAGGGTTGTGTCCCTTAACCACTTCTCTTCAGTCTGCAAGCAGAGCAGATCCCCAGAGCAGCTGGCTGACAGGCAGACTGGGGCAGCAGGACTGAGGCGGGCTCATGAACAGGCCATGAGCAACGCACAGCTGGCCAAGCCTGGCGTGATTGAAGTGAGGGGGACTGAAGGCACTTGCTGACGAAGGTGAGTCCCGCCAGAACCCGATACTCAATTTGGGGGCTGAGCCCCGGTGGCGTAGTGGTTGTGCGCGGGACTGCGGCCCACTGGGACGGAGGTTCAATTCCAGCAGTGGGGCTGGGCCTCCTACTCCCACCACCGGAGAGCAGCGATGCCTCCCCCCCCCCAAAAAACAAAAACAAAAACAAAAACAAAAAACATTGAATACTCAGTTTGGGCAGACCTGATCTCTGGGGTCAGACACAACGAGACAGGGTCACGTCATGAAGACCAAGGAGCAGGCTTTCCAGCACGATGGGTCAGAGTCACAAAGCTGAATCGGCAGGGACAGCTCGTTTCCTGTCACCTGGGAAGCTTGGATGGGGACCGAGAGAGCTGGCCTTGGTTCTCTGCTTCCTGTGGTGGCTGCCTTGATGTCAGCAGGCCAACAGCAAATGCGCCCATTAAGTGGGGGTGAAGAAGGGGGAGACTCATAGGAAAGCCTCCAGGGCATTTTCTGAGGTCCCGTACAAACGCTCCAGGGTCCAAACCCTGCCCCCCACCCCCCGCCCCCGCCCCCGCCCCCATTCCCAGACTCGACAGCAGTTTCCGTGAGTGGCCACGCGGGGGTGCCTCAGGACAGCCTAAGTTGGCAATGCCCCCCAGGGGCAGGTGTGGTGTGAATAGCTATGGTCGAGTGCTGGGTGGCAAACAAATAGGTTGATCTTTGAACCCACCGAGAGGCCCTGGGGGAGGACCCGTGGGCAGCCTGCTTCTCTGGGGAGCAGCTGTGGCATGGAATCTTGTGCACTGGCTGGTGGACACACACTGACCCTGGCTGCTGAGGCGAGTCGGAGACGGGCCTTGTCACCGCCCGAGGGCCTGGAGCTGCCGGGAGTGGGGACTCACCCTGGGCGGCGTATCTGCAGGAGCCGTCCTCCACCAGGACGTTGTAGAAGGGCTGGTGATGGCCGTGAGGCAGGCTGTGCACGTTCATGTTCCGGATCCACTCGTGTCCCATCATGCAGGTGGGGTCCCAGCCGTAGATGACGCAGTTGTAGCCATACCTAGAGCACCAGCAGAGATGGGCCGTCAGGGCGGGGACCGCAGGCACTGCCACGTCCAGTTGCCTTTACTCCACGCGGGCCCCTTCCCTGGATGGCTCCCTCCCCACCTTCACAAGCCCCTCACTACAAAGAGGCTCTGAGGAGGCCAAGGCAGACAGGGTTTCTCGAGTGGGCAATCGCACGCCGCCAAGGAGAGTATTTTAAAAAAGGAAGCAGGCAGGCCGAATACATCTCCAATCTCTGGTTTTAACAAACAGTGTCCAAAAGGAACAGGGTCCTAGATGGGCCTGAGCACACCCTCGGGCCCTAATCAATTCTGCACAACTGAACGCAGCTCAACGTTCAAACTGGACATCCCTTTGTGACTGGAACCGCGGGTCTGATTAACATTGTGAGGGCATTACTGGGCTCTCCCTCCAGCAGATTGGTGGGAGAAAGCGATGCTGTCTGCTCCCCGGATGGTGACAGCCATGGAAAGCCTGTCCCACAGGGCGGCGAGGCGCTGGGATTGATCCAGCAGTGAGGAGCTTGGTGAATGCAAATGGACTACAGAGACTGCAGGACAATGGGGGATCGAGACACTTGACACCATTATGTGTTGCTTATCTTTCTGAAACATGACACCGAGCTACACATGGGAGGAAGATCTAGGCTTTCACAGGCTTCGGGAACCTTGGCCTGGCTGGCTGGCTGTCTATCTGGCTCAGTGCGTGACAAAAGGAGAGAGGACTGGAACTAGCTTCCCTGGGATCTGCTGGCGTTCGCTGTCGAGGCTGACCTGACCTGTGAGGGGGACTGTGGGAACCGGAGGACGTGCCCAGTGTTGGAGAAATCCGCTCATGGACTTAGGGAGCGAGAGCCAACTCTGGCGTGAAGCCGCCACCAGCCCCAAAGTGGGAAGAGGTGGACCAGCAGCCAGGAGAGAGGGGAAGACGGACACAGAAAGCTGATGGCCAGGCAGGGGTGTTCCCTAAGAGAAGAATGGCTGAGAACCTCGACCTTCTCAGGACCCATGGACACGCCAAGAGCGAGCCCCTCTGCCTGGCAGTCAGCTGAGCAGAAGCACCTGGAGCCCGTCCTGCACTCCAGCAGGACCCTGCACATGACTCGGGATGAGGAGAGCAGAGAGGAAGAGCGGGGATGAGGAGAGCAGAGAGGAAGAGCGAAGGCCCCATCTTCCAGCCTGGGAGGCCCGAGGTGTCAGGGCTGGCACACGCAGAAGGCTGACGGCCGAGCGGGGAGTCCTGGGGGCGCCGCCAGCCGTCCTGGTGCGCACTCGCTCACCTCTTATGCTTCATGATGAGCCCAATGGAGTAGCACACGTCCCTGTGCTTCTCATCGGAGCGGAGCCTGACCTCCACCCCCACCTCCTCCTTTTTGCGCTCAATGTGCTCCAAGGTGTGCTGCACCAGGTAGCCCACCGCCCCGTGCTGCCCGGGGTCCAGGGTCTGGATGTGCTGGAGGATGTCAAGCACCTTCAAGACAAGACAGAAAGACTGCGAGATAATATTGTTACCGGTGCCCTTTCTTTTTCACGGCCTGGGATTCAGGCCTACATAACCTGACCAAAGGGGCTGAGGGGTGCCACACCCGGGCAGTCTCTGAGACACCAGCTCCTCCCTCACCCCAGCCCACCCTCTGCCGACTCTACAGGACCCAGGCTCCGTGGCTGCCTCGCCACTGCTGACACGGGAAGCAGGCCCAGGGCACCAGAGTCCAGCCCGGGGAGGGCCCGGGACACCTGGCTGAGAAGACAGGGGCCTGGTGCAGGGCAGGGACTGGATTCTATAGTTGTGGGCATGTGGACGGGCTCCGTATCTGATCTGCCACTCGAGCTACTGCATTGTCATTCAAGACTGGCAGGACGTGCTGACCGGGAGCCCAGGGAGCCCCCAAGGGGCAGGTGTGCAGGAGTCTTGGGGTCCCGGGTTTGAGCAAAGGAACAGACTTGGGAACCATCAACCTTCCCTCCGCTGGTAAAGGGAACAGGCAGGACTGATGTGTTCGCCGGGAGAAGGGCACAGGATGCAGACCCTGCACTCGGAGGCGGACTTGTTAAGGGGCAGCCCAGGTGGCGGTGAGTGCGGGAACCCGACGGGAAGGTCAAGCTCCCCAGAGCGTGCTCCCGATGAGGTTGGAAAAGAGAAGGGAAGAAAAGCAAGACTAGAACAAGAAGGGTCTTTATCACCACGGGTCAAGGTCAAATCCAGGGCAGGTGGCATGGTGTCACAGGGTAAGGCAAAGGCCTGGTGCAGGAGGGTCTCCTGACCCTGCAGGTGGTCAGGGACAACGTGCACGGCTGGCCTCTGGGTGCAGAACAGTGCGGGGAGGGAAGCCGGGGAGGGTGATACGGGAAGGAGGAAAACAGTAGTTGGAGACATGCAGGAGGGTGGGACCAGTGCTCACGGCCGAGGGAGATGGCCTGGGAAAAGGCTCCTTCCCAGCGACATGCAGAAAGCAGGAAAGGGGCATGTTTGGTCTGGGTCGGTGTGGGCGGCCAATAGGCAGTACAAAACTCGTGCCTGGCACGAGCCCCCTGTACCCGGATGGGGGGAGGAGCGTGTCTCTGGTACCAGGCTGCCTCAGGTGGACGCCTGGTGTCACCCCCTGTGAACATGAGACCTAGGCAAGGTGGTTAACCTGTGTGGGTTCACGTCGCCGTGTTTTACTAATGATGCTGCAATTCCCTCAGCAACCCAGACAGTGCGGTAAAGACAGAACTGGGTGGTGTGTGTGCTGATCTACAGAAAATGAAGGCGTATGGACACACCAGGAAATACTGGATAACAGAGCCCTGTGTGCAGGAGAGCCTTCTCACCCAGTGATTTCCCTACTCAGCGGCACCAGTGTCCTGGAAAGACATTTGCTTTCTAGGCAGCTTCTCACATCTCTCTTTAGATGGGAACCCAGGGATTCTCCCACGGCCACTTCCCTCCTTGGAACGAGTCTCGGTTTCTGAAGTGGCCAATCAATGAGGACTTACATCAGTGTGGTTGGGAATTTCCCTTCCTTGAGGACAAGGCCACCTCTGTCTCTCACATGGGCCGGCTGTGATCCAGCCACTTCTCCCAGAGCCCGGGGTCCAATTCTCTCACCAGGTTGTACTCAGCAGAGGTGGGGAGGAACAGGCCCCTCAGGGGTGCTAGGACGGGTGTGGCCATCTGCAGCTGGTCACCTGACCCGGGCTCATCCTCTAGCCTGTCAGTGGGACCACGTGACAAATTCGAGCACTTGCAGGAAGCAGGATGAAAAGGCAACAGGTTTCCCATGTCCTAAGAAATCCCTGACCAGTCAGTCCTGCCCCTGGACGACTGGCTGGAGCACACTGAGGCTGTGCTTACTAGCACAGCACTGGGGGCCACCCAGCTGGGTGCCACCCCCTTTAAATGCTGTACGTCTTTTTGTGGGGTGAGTGAGGGTGCCAGGGAAAAAGCCTCTCCAGGGCTTGGGGCAAGGGCTACAGCAGCCCGGCTCTGGGTGTTCAGGGGCTGACCTGAATGAGGGCCAGTCCCAACCTCAGAAGTGACCGAAGGAAAGAGGAGAAGGTGGGAGTGGCGGGCTGAGGTGGGAGGCCGGCGGTCGGGTGTTGATTCCCGGAGTTAACACAAGGCCAGGCCTGGGCAAGCTGTGGCAATCTGGTTTCCCTCTCTAAGGTAGGAGCGAAGCAGCGAGGGAGGATAATTACCTTTTCTGGCCAGATCCCCAGGTGGAAGTAGAGCCGGGCCTGCAGGAGCAGCAGCTGCACCTGGTCCGGGTACATGGCCAGGTAGAGGTCCAGGGAGTCCCGCAGGAGCTGGTACGACTGGTCGATGCCTTCCCTGGGGGGCAGGAGAAAGGGAGGGCTCAGCGAGGTGCTAGTTGGTCTGTCTGCACTGGCGACTGACCCAGGCACCAGCGAGCCCCGGGACTCAGAGACTTCCTCTCACACTCGGCGCAGGACACCAGAGAGCCACAGTGACAAAGATCCTTCTCGGCTCCACTTTGAACAGTGGCCATCACCGCAGCCTGACCAGTGCACACAACAGGAAGCACGATGACAAACCTTCTAGGCCAGGCCTCCTCACACGGAACTAGAAAGCTTGGGCGTTTCCCACGGTTTGTCCTTTTGTCCTTTTATTGGGGGCTCTAACCAATCTTGTAACATTTAACAATCCATCCTTCAGTGGCAGGAGGCACACTTGCACGTGCTGCCTGCTTCCCTCTCAGTATGAGCTGGCACAGAGGCGTCTCGGTGGCTTCAAGAGCTACGGTGAGTCAGGTCCGCAGGAAGAGAGCCCGGCCCCTGCCCAGCTCTGAGGAAAGGCCCCCGGCACATCTCAGCCCCTGACAGCCCGATACCACCGGAAGCAGTTACTGAACATGGTGAGTACTGGCTGGTGAGACACCACTCTCCCTCCCCTCCCCCTCCTCCCCCGCGGTAGTGCTGCATGGCACGGTGGCCCCAGAGGACCCCCACGCCCTCACCCGCACCCGCACAGCAGGGCCGGAGCCCGCGCTCACCGCTTCCCCAGGCTCAGCAGGTTCCCCACCATGCGCTGCAGCACCTTCTTCACGTTGACCACCCCGTACAGGGCGGCGGTCACGTGCTGCCCAATCAGGTACTCGCACTCCTTCACCGTCAGCTGCTTGCCTTTCCCGAAGGCGTCGATGTAGATGTAGTCGAAGATGTCCAGGGCCGCACTGTGGGAGAGTGCCGTTAGGTCTTAGGGGGCCGGCCTGCCCGGTCTGTGCCCCGACCCCGTAAGGCAGTGCAAATCGGAGGCGCTCAGGTCCACAGCCATGCTTCCATCCAGGCCTCGTCTGCCGCTGACCGCCCACCCTCTGCTGAGTAAGCAGGGAAGCTCACGGGGTCTTGAGAGAGGGCACTGAGGGGCGCCTCTCGGAGGTAGCCTTTGGGGAGATTAGTTTAAAACCCAGTGCCTGAGGGTCAGGTTCAGCTGAGAGGAGGATGGGTTACTGAGGGTCTATAGCAGTCTACAAAGCCTCAGGTGAGCAGTATGTAACTGGGCCCTGCGAGACCTGAAGAAGACTGCACCTGGGTCTGCAGATACACTCAGCTCCACATCCCGGCTGTGCCAGAGACACTCATGGGTTCCGCTCCAGAGCCCAGTTCTGGCCCACCCAAGGCCGTGCCCACTCTCCATGAACCCTAGTGCAGGGACATTTCGGCATTACCAAGTGGGCTCCCTGAGAGCTGGCAACCGGTTTCCGGAGAACTGTGCCTGAGCAACTGTTTCACTTGGATCTTAGGTACAAGACAAACCTAGGTAACATTGTCTCGAGGCCAAAACACCCCGCAGAAGTCAGCAGAAGTCACAGGCACAGCCCGCCTCTAGCAGGGGTCTGAGACATACACAGGCAGCCCTAGCAGTGACAAGTGCTCATCAACTCTTTCACGAGCCCAAGATAACCTTCTAAAGACAGCTGCGGGAAACAATGAGTAGGCCAAGATTACTTGTGTGTACAAAACAAACATTCTGAATGACTGTGGGCATATCGAATGCAGGTGGGGTGCACTGAAATATCCCAATCAGGCAAGATGTGCCCCAAAGAAAGGCAACAAAGCATTAAAACAAACAAATGTCAGCACGCTCAGGGGACCAGAATGATCACTTTAACAGAGAAATGTTGAGGGAGGGAATCAAACATTTTTTTTGGGGGGGGGGGCATCACTGCCCTCTGGTGGGAGTGGGAGGCCCAGCCTTGCTGCTGGGTTTGAACGAAGCCATTGGGCCGCAGTCCCACACTCAACCACTACGCCACCGGGGCTCAGCCCCTCAAACAGTTATTAATAAAACTAGTAGTAAACAGTAAATTTCGGGAGCAATTTTGATAACCCAGATAAAAGGATGGCTCCAGACACCATGTGTGACAGTAACCCAAGTCTGTGAACTACTCAAAGCCTTCTCATGAAGTTACAAGAGGCGCCCTGAGAATACAGTGACTATGCATGGTGCTGTGATCTGCATGGCAGTCAGTCTGAAACCCGCAGCAGCTCTGCGGGAGAGACGGGGCTTTCTACTCCTGTGAACAGGTGCTGCCCTGAGCCAGCAAAGAGTGGGCTGCAGGTGATGGTGTCATTTCGTCCTAGCCCTGACAAGGGTGTCTGCCATCACAGTCTCTATTCACCGACACGCAAGGGGCACTGGCCAACAGGGTGAGGAGAAAAAACCCTGCCAACAAGGAGAAACAACACTGCCACTGCTGCCAGAGTAAAGGAAAGGCACAAGGGTTGACAATGACTCACTTGGTACAGACACTCTAAGACATCCCCCCCTGCACACCACCAATACCAACAAAAGTTCAGTTAGCAAAGAACCACTTTCGGTAGTCACAATGCATGCCAAGGTACTGGGGAGTCAATTGTACAAGACACTAAGGATGAATAAAATGCTAAAGCCACTTTAAAGTGTTGGATGAAGATCAGACTTTTCCACAATTGTATCTCCTCCAAAATATTAAGCAAATATATATTTGTGTGTGTGTGTGTGCGCGTGCGCGCATCACTGCCTCTGGTGGTCATGGGCACTACCCAGTGTTGCTCCTGTGAGCCACCGCTGGATTTGAACTGCCAAGCCTGCGGGCCGCAGTCCCACACTCAACCATTTACGCCACCAGGGCTCAGCCCTTATTAAGCAAATATTAGTAATTATTTGCCAGCATTTGGTAGGAGGTCAGAAGTTTAGTTATTCTCCCTGAAAGCTTTAACCTACCAGGCTGCAGGACGCATCCCCTGCTGTTATACCACAAAAGACTGCCTCTCCCTGAAGCCTTCTGTTTTTTGTGGGGGGTTTTTTGTTTTTGGTTTTTTGGGGCATCACTGCCATCTGGTGGTCGTGGGAGATACCCAGCACTGCTCCTGGATTTGAACCGCCAAGCCCGCGAGCCGCAGTCCCGCACTCAATCATTTATGCCACCAGGGCTTCTCCCTAAAGCCTTCTAACCTCCAGCCTGGATCTCTGAAGAGCCAGAGAACTAGTCAGACCTGTTCAGTCACATCCAAGAGTCTGGGGTCTGCCCTTGTCACGTCGAGACTCCAAAACCTGCCTTTCCTATTACGTTTGCCCCTAGATCGTCCTTCACATCATTGTATTATGTACAGCACCACCCTTCCTCTGACGAATGCCCTGATCTGTAGTTTGGGGGCTTGAACATGCTGAGAAAACATTTAAAAAGGCCGTGGTTAGTTAATAAATCTCTCGCCTCGCCTCTCCCCTCCTCCCCTCACACTCCATGTGTACCACAGAGCGGGGCGGGGGTGAGTATGCTACCATGAAATGTGTCTGATTCCATCAGTTCTACCTTTCATATTCTCTATGACTTCACTATAATAAATTAATTATCACTGTACAACTGCGCCTTTCGAGCTCATGATGATAATATTAGAAGCTGGTTCTCTGACAGTAAAGGACATTACAAACTATTTTAGGGCTTAGCCCCGGTGGCATAGTGGTTGTGTGCGGGACTGCTGCCCACAGGGTTGGCGGTTCAAATCCAGCAGCAGCTCTCCAGGAGCAAGGCTGGGCTTCCTGCTCCCACCAGGCAGTGATGCCTCCCCAAAAATCTATTTTAAAGGACATTTACAACCACTCCTCCACACCCCCTTACCTCAGTGTGTTTGTGTGTGTGTTTGCCCACATGCGAGAGACGGGAAAGAGAAAGAGAGAAAGGAGTGAGGGAGCGATTTTATGAAACAATAAAAAGTCAAAGTCTAAGGACACTTGACCCAACCTGCTTTGGAACCCAGGGACATGTCTGCTAGTCACATATGACCTGAGACCCCATCTTCAGTAAACTTTACTTTGAGGTCCCGGTAATTGCAGGTTCCCATGCAGCTTTAAGAGAGAACAGAGATCCTGGATAAACCCCACCCCACCCCCTTTCTGGTGGGCCCCCTGACGTGTATGCTGCCAGGACAAGAGGCAGCTCCAGCATTGCCCTCTAAGGGCTCCTGTGAACCTGCCTGTCAGTGACACCATTTCCACACACCAAGGTATCAGAGCCTGTGCATGGCTATGGGGGCTCAGTGAGGCGGAAGGACATCCAGCCATTCCCAGAGTACTCACCCTTCTGCACCTTGGCACCATCTTAATAAGAAGTGACTTGGGAAGTTGACCGGTTCCAGGGGGACTCCCAGCTGCCGGGCAATTGTCAGATACAGCAAAGACATGCTGATTGGAATTCCTGTTCTGCGAATCAAGACCTGCAGGGGCAAAAAGGCGTTTGGTTGCACTGTTAAACCGGGCACCGCATCCTTCCAGTGGGCATGTCCGCCAGGTGTCCGTGGGGCACCTGGCACGATGCTCTACACCAACGGTTCTCAACCTGTGGGTCAAAAACCCCTGGGGGGGGTGTCACCTAATACCATCAGAAAACCCAGATTTCTGATGGTCTTAAGAATCTAGATACCACTCCTCTACCCATCTCCAGGCAGATCTGCCCACGTGCAGATACACCCACCTACGAGTACCTGGCATGAAGAGCGTTACTATGCTACACCATGTTTCCAGACAAAATTTTATGTATTTGTCGTTAGAAATCAGCATTTTGCACTACATATCATTACATTTCTCCCTCCCCTTCCCCATTCTCTTCCCCCCCACAACATCACTGCCCTCTGGTGGGAGTAGGAAATCCAGCCTTGCTCCTGAAGAGCTGCTGCTGGATTTGAACTGTCAACCCTGTGGGCCACAGCCCCGCACACAAACACAGTGTTACCAGGGCTCAGCTCATTACACATTGTTTTTGTGATGAATCACTATACTTGAATTACGCTCAATTTGTCACAATGAAAATACATCCTATCAGATATTTACATGACGATTCTTAACAGTAGTCAGATGACAGTGATGCGGCAGCCACGAAAATAATTTTATGGCTGGGGTGTGGGGGGCACCAGCATGCGAGGAGCTGTGTTTAAGGTTGCGGCGTGAGGAAGGTTGAGACCTGCCGCTCTACACTGGAGCCCGCCATCCTGGCCCTCTCAGTCTTTGTGAGCAGTCTCCACATCTTCCACACACTGTGGAAAGTCGAAGGTTTTGCTCCACAGCAGTGGCATCACTCACACCATCTCTCTCATCACCCGCTTGGCTCTCACTCACAGCAATCCTCCAGGACAGGGCGGAACTGCCAGTGAGGTTCTCAGGAGGTAACCTCTTTACCAGAGGGGAGGGCCCCCCTTTCTCCCGAGGAGTGTCTGTGAGTAGCCCAACATGTACCCCATTATCCCACTAGGGTTCCTCCAAAAATGATGTAAAATTCAAAGGTATCTGTCCATTTGGGTTGACGGTGCAGTGTCTCCTGCCTCATGGCTCGGGGCAGGAGATTCACCAGCGCATCCTGTGCACGCCTGCGGCACACCCCACATGGGCCCTGGCCCCGTATGTCCTGCCTTCTCAGAGGACGAGGCCCCGACACTCCCACCCCCACCCCCACTCACAGGAGGCGTGGACATTACCTGGTGCATATATAAGTTCAGGGCGTTATAGTAATCCATTCGGTTCCCCTTGAACTTCAGCTGATCGTACAGGACGTAGTTGATGGCATCCAGCACCTGGCTCTGGAGCTCGATCTCCATGATCATGGAGGACTGGCCTGCAACACAGACGTCAACTCTGACGACACAAGCACAGGGACGGCACACCAGGCCCCCCACCCCCACCCCGGCGCACAGACACCGCCAACAGGGAAAGGGAAGGGGGCACCGAGGTCACCCAGGGAAGGGGCTTATGCCATAAACCGCTTGTTTCGTTGTGGTCACGGGGGTGTCTTTACAACATTTCCCAAAGGGACCGAGTCCACGGGCTTTTGCCAATAAGGCCGGGTCCTTAAGCCATTCCACACCTGCCTTGAAGGCCAGACTGGGGTGGCGACTGTTGATGCCCCGCAGGGTTTTGCAGACAAGCTCGACGATGCTGTTGATCTGCGCCTGGATGTCTTTGAGGCTGATGTCGGAGAGAGGGTTGCAGTACTGGTCGATGTACATGGCACCTGGAAACGAGCACACAGCGAGGATGCTCGTCACCCCGGCACGCTGGGTGCCCACTCCTCTGGCCCGGCCGGTCCTAGGACCCGCCTTTCCACCCTCCTGCCAGAACCACCTGCAGACACTCGGCAGGCACCAGGGTCACGGTCACAAGAGGGAGCCTCCGCATCACACCTTCGTGCAGAGCCAAACAGACCTCCACACAACGAGGCTCACGGCCACTCACGCGGTTGCAAAGCGAAGTGCACATGCTGTGAAGGAAACCCGCCACAGCTCAAAACAATCAACCAGGCGTCAGGCACAATCTTGGCTCAGGATTTCACAGGCCCTCTAAGTCCACCTGCAGTCCTCTCTGCAGTCCCTGCGGCCCTGCCGTTGGCGCAGAGCTCACCGCCGCAGAGCCAGTAGGGCTCAATGGCAGGAAGTTCTGGGGTGGCAGGCCTTCCTGCGGTCACGTGACAGAAGAGCCTTTACCCTGTGCCGGGGGAAAGACCCACCTTCAAGATATGATTCGTAGTCGTCGGGCTGCTGAAGAAAAGCCTTCAGGTTATTTAAGATCTTCTGTTGTCGGAGGTAATAAAGGATTTTCTTGGCATAGTATTTCCAGGTCAGAGCTTTTCTGTGAAAGGAAAACAAACGTTAACCAACTGTGGGAATTACAGAATTTCTTATCAACTTGAAGATACCAGCAGAGTGCAGGTGTGGCCTTCAGCCCATCGGTCAGGTTAGCCTGGTGGTGCCTCTTTGTGGGCGTGGTCCTCTTTCAGCTTGCTGGTCACCCTGAGAATGGCTGGAGCCCTGGTTATGTTTCCCACGGACCTCACGCCCACCAGGTTTTGCACACCCTGGCCGCGATGGTTCTTCCCCGCATGGGACGGCGTGAGTCTGAGAGGGGCTTGGGGACTGCAGTTGGGATGTACTCTTGATATAGCGTTACTGTTTGATGTAAAACTCTTTCTTACAGATGAGAGTCAATGAATTTGTTTCTCTAGTCGATCCAGCCTAACACACCAACCACGCAAGAATGAAGAGCTAAAAGGTTTTCCTTTTTTGTTTGTTTTTGGTGGGCATCACTGCCTCTGGTGGTCGTGGGTGCTACCCAGCGCTGCTCCTGAGCCACAGCCCCGTACTCAACCACTTACGCCATCGAGGCTCAGCCCAGAGTTTCCCTTTTTCTTTTAAACGCTGCACATATTAGAGTGAACTGAGTGTGATACTACATGTTGAGAGAAAACAGCCCCAGTTCACATACACGGTCCAGGCACGACAGAGCACAGGGAAGCACCACGCTGTGCCACTGCACCTCCCCTCCCTCACTGTGCTCCTCCGGTTCTGCTTGTTTTTAGCTTGGGGAACAAATGGAAGCCTTCTGGCAATCCTGTGCCAGCCTAAATCTACCAGGGCCGTTTCCTCAGCAGTGTGAACTCACTTTGTGTTCTTGTGTCCCATTTTTGCCATTCTATCAGTATTTCACTTTTCCATAATGTTAGTGCAATACAGCATAGAATCAACGGGTAACAAAACCCTGACATCTCCTGACAGCTGTACCTGGGGTGCACCTGGCAACGGCTCCGGCTCTCTCGACTCATCTGTGAGTAACCTTGCATGGAGGGGTGCGTGCTTACCCACTGCCACACTGGTGATGTGATCACTGCAAGTGGCAAGGCATGGACTTGGACCCCCAGGTGCTCTACGGGAAGATGTGGCAGTCAGAGTCCACGCAGATGGCAGTCCCACACTGCCCCTGGGGTCACGAAGAGCCGGAACTGGCATAAAGGCCGAAGGCTTGATTGGTGAGGGGCCTGGGGGCAGTGTGGAGCCCTCTGGTTCCTTGGGGAACTCGGGGACACTCACTGCCAGACTCATCTCAAGGCTTCAGGTATCATCCATGGTGACCAGCCCCAATTCACCTCCCTTCACCCCACTTTGAATATGGGGGAGGGGGAAAGACATTTTAAACCTCCAAGGCAACTCCATTGTTCTCAACTGGGGTAGCCCTGAGCTCCTTGCT
>PVJH01044062.1:0-13232 GCA_004026705.1 Nesogale talazaci | reverse complement strand
AGGAGGTCATCGTGATCAGTTTCCTCTCTCCCCATTTATGCTCTAACCATCCTGGTATGGCTACTCCCACTATTGGTTCTGACGGGTTTAGCTGCCCTTCATTCCCTGTGTTTCCAGTTCTTATCTGTACCCATGTACAACGCTTACCAGTAGCCGCATTTGTATGGTAGAATTTGGGGAGGAAGCATTAAAGAACTAGGGGGAAATCGTGTGTTTTATCAGTGCTATACTGCATCTTGACTGGCTCTTCTCTTCCTTGTGACCCTTTGTGATAGGTAGATTTATTGTGCCAACCTGGTCAATAGGAACATGTGATATTAAAAAGGCCAAATTTGGAGGGCAAAGAGATAAAAGGCTCAGCAAGTCCCACCTGTCTCTCTCTCTCTGGTGATTGGACCAGCACACAGCTGCTAGTTCTCTGCCTCAACTTGTGAGCCACACTACCTGTGGGACTGCCAACCTGTAGATCATGTGGCTAAAGCTTGAGGTTCCTTTGAGACTCTTGGATCTGTCGGCTCTTATTTTTTTGCTGACTGTTGGTGACCCACCCTTCTGTTTCCTTCTTGTGGCTGGGCTGTCTGCGTTGTCTTTTAGAAGACTCAGCTGTCTGCTTCCTTGACCTTGACCCAGTGGCCTTAGTGAGTAGAAGGACTTCCGGTATATTGATTCTTCCATGGAAGTGAGTTGAACTGAGCCCTTTGTACTGTTGTGTGGACTAATTAGCTGTCATATTTTTTGTGCTTTGTGGACATATGTGTTTGCGTGTGTGTATCTCCTGGTTATGTTTCTCTAAATAACCCTGTCTAACCACCATTCTGTAAGGGGATGTTCAGTTGTCTACAGGTGGGCTTTAGGTCTCCACTCTGCACTCCTCATTCACATTGATATGAATTTTTTATTCTGGGTTTCTGATGCCTTATACGTGTTCCCATGGACACCGCATGATCACACAGGCGATGTACTTCTTCCATGTGGACTTTGTTGCTTCTCAGGTAGATGGCCACTTGTTTATCTTCAAGCATTTAGGACCCCAGATGCTATATATTTTGATAACCAGGCACCATCATCTTGCTTCACCGTATTGTCTTATTGGCCTTCTGTGATTTTGTCTGGAAGCTGAACAACACTGAATGCCAGGTTATTAGAACAAAGTGTTCTTGCATTGAAGGAGTTCTTGACTTCAGGCTCAATGTCTGTCTGCTGCCTACTTAACACTTAAATATATGCACATAAATTATTTTCTTATAATTATAGGTAAATATACTTACATATATATATGACTGCATTTGACGTCTATATATGCCCTTCTATTTCCGTTTATGTTCCTCATTTTACATTAGTATATTCGGCCATCATTCAGGTTTCATTAATTCCTCTTGGTTACATTGTCCTTGTAAGCCCTACCAGGCATCCAAACACTCCTCACGATTGATTTCCAATCACTTATTCCTTTATCCCTGGGTTAGTGAAAACCCACTTCCTTTCTTCCACCTCCTTGTCTCCTGTGTACTTCCAGAGTCACTGGCCTCATTGGAGCATTTATCTTGCTTACCTTATTTATATAGTTCTACAGAGACAATAATAAGCACAAAATAAGACATAACTAAACAGTGAGAGAAAACAAAATAGCAAAAGCAACCACTGTCAAAAAAGAAAAGCCTAAAATAGTTGCAGTTCTGTTTGTTGACCTTTTAGTAGTTTTTTCCTGTCAAGTCTGACAGGGTGCCACACCCTGCCCCCAAGGCTGATTTTTGGTGTTCCCTGGGGGTTTCATTACTTATCTCCCCTTACTGCTGTGGTGCACACCCTTAGTGTTTTGCCCCGGTGTGGTAGAGTCAAATTGGGCACAATTACCACATTGTGCCTATAGTGTTTTCCCTGATGTGACCCTATGGTCCTCTCTGTGCATTCGCCACTTTGAGTAGGGATACCATCCTTGGGGCTTGATAGGCCAGGATGTGAGGGTGAACATATTGTCACAGTCACTCTGTTAATCCATTTAGTAGAGGGATTCATATTCTTCCCTGTCCACTTGCTTTACCAAGCATAATATCCTTTCCAGGGAATGCTCTTTTCTGATAATATATCCATAGTGTATACTGTGAACTCTAACCAGTCTTACCTGTAAGTAGGACTCTGACATTACTTCTTCCAAGACAGACTTGTTTGTCCTTTAACTGTCTAGGGCATGTGGGATATTCTTTTCTGGAACTGCAATTCAAATGCATTGATTCTGTTTCAGCCTTCCTTTCCCCAAAGTCCACATGCACATGGAGCAATTGACAATAGCTTGTTTTGGTTAGGTGAACCCAGTCCTCAAGATAACTTCTTTTCAAAGCTGTAAAGAGGTATGTTCAAAACATTTTTTTCTAATGCAGTGTAACTAATGAGCTCTTCACAGATACTTTCACCATTCAGGGTTTTATTGTTGTTGTTTGATTTTTTTGAGGTTCTGTTTGCCATAAACTAACCACTTTTTCTAGAAGGAGTTAAAACTTAAGCGTAGATTATTAATGTTGATCAAGTATGAATTTTGATCAAGGTAGGTAGCCAACTTTGTTCGTTAGCCAGCCTGCCTCAGAGTTCTGAGATTGGAACAATGGATATTAAGAAATGGAGGCTGAGCCCCAGTGGTGTAGTGGTTGTGCGCGGGACTGCGGCCCACTGGGATGGTGGTTCAAATCCAGCAGCAGCTCTCCAGGAGCAAGGCTCGTTCTCCTACTCCCACCAGATGGCAGTGATGCTCCCCCCCAAAAAATAAAACACAAAACCAAAAAAAAAAATACAAGAAATGGATAATAAGTAATCTCCATAATAAGCAATCGATAAGTAATCTCTTTACACAATCCATGGATTAAGACCTAAGGAAATGGTGCGTCTTATATTCCAGATACGTATGCTGACTGGGCAGGAGAAAGTAAAAAATAGTCTACGTCTAGTAGCCTGAGTGATAGATTCACTTTATAAGGGCACTAACCTACACCTCTGTCAAATAACTGCCACTTCACAATTCCCTGCCTTAGAAACTCACTGGGGTTTGAAAAAGGGTAATGCTAGTGATCTCCACCTAGTCCCTCAGGGTAGTGCCTCCCCACTTGATCACAGAATAGCCATTTCCCTACACACTCATTTTGTCTTCCTACCCCATCCTCCTCCCGGTGGAGCATGTATCTACATACTAGATACCACCCCCTTCCTAAAAGCCCATCTATGAATGGGACCTCCTAGAACATAAGCAAATAAGTCCTCTATCACAGTTTGTGTTGTTTTTCATCTGTTAACATAACTTAGAGAGCTTGAAAACAATGCTCTGAGCCAAGGTGACAGAATGGATGATAAGTAATCTCTTTCCACGATCCATCTCGTCTACTTTTAAGTTTGTGCCTTCACCTTGGCCCATGACATCACTCCTCCACCTACCCCTTGCCATTCCTTGAGTGTAGGGTGTAGTCTTTTACAAAGAGTATCCTTGGACATCTTTAAACACAAGAGCTACAGAGAGGAGAAAATAAACAAACCTCTGGGCTTGTTTCCTAGTTCAGGTTGTCTCTGCATTGACCAAGTCACCTCTAGGATTTGTTGCTCATGTCCCTCCATCTCTTGTCCACTTCTAAAAGAGTATCACTGTTTACCACACTCTGCTGTGCATATTACTGTGGGACTTTAGGGGACTCTCCCAACCTCAGCCATTTCTTAACACCCAATCGATATTTTATCCAAGGGAATGTGAAGTGATAAAGTTTGATGAAGAGCTCAGATGGGTTGGAGTGGAATAGATGATCATGATTCATTTTGATCACTTTAGCCAACCATGCCAAGGGTTATGGATTGAGGTGGAATGTGGTTTGGTAAAAACTTACTGTTTAAGGGGCTGAGCCCCGGTGGCGTAGTGGTTGTGCGCGGGACTGCGGCCCACTGGGACGGAGGTTCAATTCCAGCAGTGGGGCTGGGCCTCCTACTCCCACCACCTAGAGCAGTGATGCCCCCCCAAAAAAAACTGTAAAAAAAACTTACTGATTAAATATCACTTCTGTGGTAGTTCAATAATATGGTGTCAATTTGAGATAATTACGAGTGAAGGGGTGGAGCCGAATGAGTCAATCAAGATATATTCAATGAAGCCTCTGTGTGTGCATGACCTTCTCCTGAGAATTCTGGTGACTCTTGTATTATCCCCTTGGAGGCAGCAGGCACTTTTCTCTGCGCACTCCCCGAGAGTCGCTCTACTGACAAGACCCATGATACTATAGCCTGGAAACTGGAGACGCCACATGGACCCACCTTGATGTAACCAACTCTATGGAGCCTGAGAAGCCATGTAGAGACTCCTGACAGCGCCGGGATGTTCACACTTTCACTGGATCCCAAAGACTTTCAACCCACTGGCCTATGATCCTATGCATTCAACATCAATGCATATATTTCATGTGTCAGAAGAGGACTTTATAGATTAGTATCAGACATATGACTAATATTGGACTTATGGAATTGATTAGGACTGGGCTGGGATATTTTCTCAATATTCAATTGCTCTTGTATATAAATCACTTTCTTATATATATTTGAGTGTCTATGAATTTGTTTCTCTAGTCTACCCAGACTAACCCAAAATTGATTATCTTGTGAAAAACAGCATTGATCTTCATTGGGGCTTGAGGTTATTTAGCTCTTAAAAACTTCCACTTTACTCTAACATTGGATATTATATGTATAATAAGTAAATGTGAATAATCTTATTGGAGGAATTATAAAAGTGACATAAAATATATAAAATGATTAGACACTTGTTTGGACCAGGTCCAGACCAGGCTGTCTCTTGCACCAGTCTCTCAAAAATACAGTTGACCAACTGAACTTTGTGACTCCTGCCTCTAGCATTTCACAGAGCTCATATCCCTGAGCAAGACACAGCCCCTGCTCTCCCTAGCCTTTCTGGGAAGCAAGGTTGTAAAAAAAAAAGATGATTCAATAACAGGTCATCTCTGGACCTGAAACTGGCAACCATAGCACAACAAACATCCTGTCCCCTTATTTTGTGTGTGTGTGTGTGTGTGTGTGTGTGTATTCTGCTGTCCCAGTAGTAGAGATTTTGTGACCTATGTCTTGAGTCTAGGAACCGCCAGGGACTCAAAATGCTCCTGTCCCTTTCTCTGCTCTTCTTTCACTTCCTGGAATGTTTTTCCCTAAATAAAGCCATCTTTTGCTTCACATCTTTGCCTGAAACCTGTTTATCCTGTGACTCTGCCTGAACCTCTTAGCACTGAATTATAAATCATTGCCAAAATTGGGTTAGAAAAGCATTTACTTTGAAATAAAAAAAAGGAATAGAAATTATCTAGATATGGTAGCGGGGACGTAGTAAACAGGAATAAGGTGTGATTGTTGCTTAAATATAACCAATTCCTTATTAGTCAAATAATCATGAAAATATTAGGAAAATATATTTGTCAGTTTTTCCAGATTTCTCTAAAACTAGGGGATGTGGGTGCTTCAGTTAGATAATCAGGAAAAAAGATCATTGAGATAAAATGTAAATGGAAAGAATAACTATTGATCAAAAAGTATAGAGAAAACAACAATAGAATTGATCACATAATTTTTCAAATTGCTTTTAAGTAAATTGCAAGTGTTTTAATGGCATTGAATCAAAAATTTAAAAAATGCAATGAATTTAGTGATTTAGAGTGAAACCATATATTTGTACTGAAAACTCACTTTATATCATATTAAGGTGTGAAGGCTTCTCGAAGTCAGTGGTTCTCAGCATATGTGAACCCTCAATTTAAGCATGGAATTCCCAAGTCTATACATTAATCTACGTTTACAGTTGTCATTTTGGGAAGACCTGAAATCCGTTCATTCTCTGAGACAAAGAAATATTTCCTGCTCTGACATGACTGCCCATGAAGCAGCCCTGAAGAATGGAATAATGTGCTCTATAAGGATACAGTGGAATCTGTTTTTAACACAAAGACTCTCAGATTGGACCTCGATCTTCAAGTAAGTGGGAGTATGGTCACTACCTAAAGCTAGAAGTGCAGGTCAGGAGCGCCACATGCCTAAGTCAACACTTTGTCTTCTTCTGTTTCAGGTAGCAGATTTGCCACACACAAAAAATTCAATAGACTCTAGGAAGCTAGGAACCTGGGATTACCCTCTTGCAAGTTTATGCATTACAAGAAGGAATTCAACTTCTGACTATGTGTGAACCAGATTAATTCACCGGACTCCATTCTTCCTGTTGCCTCTGCTTTTTATTTAGAGTATATTGATTTGAGTTCAAGAAAGTTGAGCTACAAAATGGTGAGTACCACAGAGACCTAGGGTATTTGCATTTCATAGAGTAAGGTTAGATAGGATTTGTTGGGAACACTATGCTTCAAGACCTGCAGTTCCACCATAGGGTAAAAAACATGGTAGAGGGAGGGGCAAGCACCTGAGCTTTATGCAGCATTCTTTTGCTATCTGAGGCATATATATTTTCAAGCACTGAATTACTGTGATGATCTTCCTTATGAGATTTGGGGCTTGTTTTGCAAGGTGTCGGCATTGCAGTTTGGGTCGTGGTTCTTTGAGATAGGCAATAGAACTTCCTGAGGAGAGTGTAGATAGGAAACTCGAATAACGGACATGAGTTCTTAGTGCATCCAGAGTTGCCTTTGCTTCATCACTGCAGTTTTCTTTATTCCCTTCAGGCAGTAAAACCGTTTCTTTAGAGTTCTAAAGATGGTAGCTTGAGCTTGCATTGTTTGGGGACTTACCTCTCATGGACTCATCTAAGTAATGAATCCATGTTCAGTTGGTCAGTAAGTGGAAACTTCTTAATCATTATTTCTATTTATGTTGATGGTAAACCCTGTGGAAGCATTTTTCACTGATAATGCTCTTTCATTCAACAATAAGAAATACTGTTTTTAACCTTACATTATTTTCATCATGATAGATATAAATTAATTCCAATATTGTGCTAATGTTCAAGTACAGACATTGAAGGTAGTTTCATTTTTTTTTCTTGACTCAAAAAGAGTGCAATAACAATTTTGTTGATTCCTTTCCTGTAACATATATCATGCATGGGTGATTATACCTCATCATTTTTGCTTTTTAGTAGCCTTTGTTCTGTATTTTTTCCAAAGCTCAAAAATAAAATAAGGTCAGCCATAGAAGTGATTCTAACTCACGGTAGCATTAAAGTATGTCCCCAGAGGTTTCTTGCACAGTAACTGTGTATGTTTCTAGGGTACCTTGTCTTTTTCTAGTGACCTGGCTGGCAGTTTCAATCCACTGACCCAACAGTTAGCAGTTCAGTGTGCCACCCACAGCTCCATCTTCCAAGGGAAATTTGTTCATTCTTCATGCTGTGTCTGTGGGATATTTGATATTCAACACCAATGCCATAAAATTCACATGAATTAATTTTCCTTTTTTCTTGTTCATTGTCCATTAAAAATGCATTTGAGATATTGAAAATATTATGGCTTTAGCCAAGCTCATCTTAGTACCAAAGTGACATCTTTGATTTCAACACTTTAAAAAGTCCTTTGCAGAAGATAGCCTATTAAAATATGTATTGATTTCTTGAGTGCTGTTTTCAAGAATTTTGATTATGGTTGCAAGCAAAATAGAATTTTTGATGAACAATTATGCTCAAACTTGTTAAGGTGTTGCTTATTAATTTACTTGGGATTTTTTTCATATTGCTGGGTTGTAATCAGTCTTCAATGCTATAATCTTAGATCTTCATTGGTAATTTCTTCACATTCTCTTAGCTTTCACCAAGAAATATTTCTCTGTACTTAACAGCTTCTTTGAGTGATTGTGCCCTATGCTGATACCATATTCTCCATATGTTTATTTAGTCAGAATATTTTTCAACACTTTTTAAGGCTAGACAGTGTATTTCCTATTTTTAAATTACGTGACTTCTTATTGTTGTGTCTCAGTAGCATCCTTTTCCCCTATGCTATAATGATTACCATAAGTACAAGAAGACAGATCCACATTTTAATGGTATTATAGAACCTTTTACAAAAACCATTTTATATCATCTATAATATCAAAAGTTCTAATTCCATAGCCTCTTCTCAATTCATTTTATGTCTCTGCAAGTTCTGCTGACCTATAATTGAAGTTGTTTTTAAAATTATTTTAATAGAACTTTACATTTGTGTCACAATGAAATTATTTCAAAGTGTGCACATTCAATTTAAATACCTTTTTGAAATGTACCTCCATATGGATAAACTCCAGTCTGTGTACACGTACTTGTTTTTCAAATTTGGAGTTTTGCAAGTGTTTATGTAAGCATACTCTTTGATACTGGTGATAGTTATCTTGAGTGCTTCAAAGGACATTTGTATTATATTTTCAATTCTTTCAGTTTTGGATCATATTTTCAATTCTTTCAGTTTTGGATCATATGCTATTTCCTGAAATTGTTGATGAGAGGCAAAAAACCAGGCAAGAAAACCAATAATATGCCCCTTTTACAGTATTTCTTAATTGCTAATGTTTCAATATTCACTTAGTTTTATATATATATAACTATATATGTAATGTGTATGTATATACATTCTGTTTCTGGCTGTGGCAGTTTCCCCCCTTCCCCCCACAAAAGAAAGAGAGAGAGAGAGAGAGAGTGAGAGAGAGAATAAGAGAACAAATGATAAATAATATGTTGTTTATAATAGAGAATCTCTGAATTAATGTAAACTCTTGGGTTAGGATATAGGTTGGAATTGGACAGGCCAAGTGGGAAATGATGAGTCTACTTTGTTATAAACTTGTGGGGACATCATAAAGTGAGTAGAAAAATGGGATTATGGGGTGATGGGAGTTTTTTTTACAAATGATGAAATGTCTTCCTATTGATAAGTCTATGCGATGAGATGAAATCTTTGGGGAACTGAATATATATCGTTAGAGAAGGAGAATAATGAGTAAGCCCAAAGGTAGACCCTATAAGACGCATAATCGTGTGTCAAATCATGATAAAATGGAAAGTACTTCAGGATTATAATATTTATATTGCAAATATAAGCGTCATCTTTCTTTGCACACATACTTGAATATCTGGTCCTCAGATGAAAGAGATTATGTGGACTCTTTTAGGACTCAATGGCTATTGAGGATGTGGCTGTGGACTTTACTCCAGAAGAATGGGTATTACTAGATGTTTCCCAGAAGCAACTCTACAGAGATGTGATGGTGGATACCTTTACAAACCTAGTTGTAGTAGGTAAGAATAGCTTCATTATTTCAAATTAATTCCTTATTTATTTATCAAATATGCACAGTTGTTGACCCATTCAGTGGGCAAAGGATTAGGAATGCCTGGTTAAATATAACAATTAAGTTAAATCACTCTGGGGAACAATGATACCGTAGGTTTCTCACGGTCACAAGTACATATGCAATACCACCTGTTGCCACTTTATCAGTTTGTCATTGTCAAAACTTGTATGTTGGGCTGAGCCCCGGTGGCGTAGTAGTTGTGCGTGGGACTGAGGCCCACTGGGACGGAGGTTCAATTCCAGCAGTGGGGCTGGGCCTCCTACTCCCACCACCGGAGAGCAGTGATGCCCCCCCCCCAAAAAAAAAAAAACTTGTATGTTGCTTTTCTGGAAGCTACACAGGATAGACTTCAACTACTCTCAGTATTATCCATGGTAAACAGGTGTCTGTGGAACTGCCAAACTGAACAAACTAGTGCTAAGAAAGAGGCGTTTCACTTCTGGAATATAAATCATTGAAAAACATGTGAATTTTGATGGAGTATTATATAATTTAGTGCCAGAAGGAGAATCCCTAGAGATGGTTAAAAGATACTAAACACTCTTCTTTGTCCCGCAGAGCAGGGTTATGATATCAAACTTCTGATGTTGTCATTAGGAGAACAATGTGTATGACCTGTGCCACCAATGCTTTACTGGGTTGATTAACTGTTTAAGAGAATAAAGTGGTAATTTATTTTGCAAATAATCCACAACTGCCTGTTTCCAGAGATCATGTAAAACAAAATATTAAATTAGTTTCAGGTTTTGTTAATTGATTAATTGGATTTTCTTTTGTCCGTCATGGAAGAGAAATGCTGCAGGAGACTGCAGGATGTTCAGCCAATCCCACTGTGTCAGGAAAGCATTGATTAACTCCTACTTGAAGAAATTGCATTTGATAAATCAATTAGAAAAAGTCTCATTTGACTAGAAAGACAATTAAGCATGTATTCTTATCTGTGATTTTTACCTGTAGACATAATAACAACACAGATGTTCATGGAAAATTAAAAAATAGAAAAATTCCATGTTATCATTAATGTTATATCCATCCACCTGATTTCCATTATTCTTTTTCATTTCATCTAATTATAGCTACTTAGGTATGTTACAACTACTACTTTTAATTTTCAAGGATGAATTTACTTGCCAATTGTTTTTTAACATTGCCAAAACATTGAAAAAGCAAACTGAAACAATTTGTCTCACAACTACCTCTTGTCTTTGCTTAATGCTTTCCATTTTTGTTTCATGTTGTGAACTTCAACTTACATAAATGGTTCTGATTCTCCAATGTAAATGATTCAGCAAACCTACCCCCTGAAGATGTAATGGTAACATTTTAAAAAAATGATCAAAGTTCCTCGATCCTACAAAAGATCTGTGAATTTCCTTACCGTGTAAAGCAGGATAACACCTACAACCCACTTGAGAGGTGAGTATAAATTACTTGATAAGGTGCAATGCTTTGTCCTACATTTAGAAGAGCATATTATGGTATTTATGTACTTGTACAAAGGAAAAGGCTGAAGCAAGTGTTTTGGAATTTTAAGTAAATGTAGTACTGATGATTAAGCTAATAACTCAAAATTTGGCAGTTCAGAACTTTCCGTGACTCTGTGGATGAAGCATTTTGGTGACCTCCCTCAATTATTTCACACTAGTCACTATGAGCTAAACTTGTAATGTCATCTAATAACAACATATTTTGCGTGTTTCTATACAGATATGTTTTAATATGTGTATTATACATTTTTGAAGATCATTTTGCTATATATGATACATAAAATAACCATCTGTGGGCAAACAACACACATGTACACATATTCACCCACTGTGCTTTTGACCATTTGAAATCATTGTGACCGAGTAGCATAGGGTGGAATTCACACAGGATTTTTTTTGAGGATGTTAAACTTTATGGAAGTAGATCACCTCGTTTTATGTATGGAGATCAGCTTTTGTTGTTTCCACAGCAACATCATTGAACAACTCAACAGCCAGAGGGTCAGCAGTTCTCACCCATCGTGGCAGTAAAATAAGGCCTCCTACTAATCTTTTAAAAAGCTATAGTCTTGGGCTGAGTCCTGGTGGCGTAAGTGGTTGAGTGTGGGACTGTGGCCCGCGGGCTTGGCGGTTCAAATCCAGTGGTGACTCTCAGGAGCAGCACTGGGTAGCTCCCAGAACCACCAGAGGTAGTGATTGTCCCCCCACCCCCCATAAAAAGCTGTAGTCTCAGAAAACTACAGGGGCATGTCTACATGATCCTATTAGTTAGATCTGAGAAACAAAGGGAATTTTGAGGCATTTAGTTGTGTCATCCAAAAGATCATGCTGATGGAATGTTCTATCACATTTTGATGTTTACTTTATGTATTTTTAGGTGAGTGTAAAATGTGTGTTTGCATATTATGTGCAACACAGAAACATAACCCAGGTGGTGCATTGGATTAAGTTTTGGATCTTTAACTGCAAGGACAGTAGATATAACGTATCAAAAACACCATGATAAATATGACACAAACTGTTCTTATAAAAATCATATTTCTATTTTATTTTATAGGTCCACTATGAGTAGAATGATTCAAATGCTTTTTATATTTAAATCCACATTTATATTTGAATGTAATACCTATTTGTAATACATAATATTGTTATACACTTTATATATTACTTTGGATAAGCCAATTTTGACTCATAAATTTCCACTCAATTTATTCAAATTATCAACATTTATCTTAATAGTAGACTACAAATATTTGGTTTCACGTATATATGTGTGTTAACTTTACTGCCACTATATACTTTTAAACCATTGAAATATATTTATCATATGCAGCTATATAATTGCTACATATTTCATTAACCTAGTGATGACAGATATAAAAACTTATAATTTACTAGAAAACTGAGTGAGAAAATTGTATATTTACTATTTATGGTAATGATAAGATGGTAAAAGATTGTTTTTAACTGTGTTTTCAGCAGAATAGATTTGGCACCCAGTGGAATGTGTAAGGAAAATACTATTGATGAGATCTCCAGTCAAATTTCAATTATTTCTGCCTTAAAAAGACCAGGATACTTATATTCTCTGGAATCATCCAAGGATCTTTCTTCATTAGAGCATAATAAGTGTTTTCACACTCCATTAAATGCTGATGAATTTAGGATACGTGAAAAGAACAATATGTACACTCCAGTCAAATTTCTAACCAGAAATCAATGTGTTGAATGCAAAGACAGTGGTGAAACATCTGGAGATCACTCAACACTCACTGATGATGTGGGAATATCCAATGGAGCTAAGTCTTCTGAATATAAACACTATGGGAAGGCTCTTACTCAATTCAAATGCCTCGTTCAACATCGGAGAATACACAGCAATGTGAAGCCTTGTGAATATATGGAAAGTAACAAGACTGTTAGTAGACCTACACATCTCACTAGACATAGTAGAGAGAGGACTTATGAATGTAATGAATGTAAGAAGTCTTTTATTGAATCTGCTCATCTGGAACTACATAAGAGAATTCACAGTGGAGAGGTACCATATAAATGTAAGAAATGTGGGAAAACCTTTATTCATTCCTCAAACTTCAAACAACATATGAGAAATCATGGCAGAGTTAAGTCTTGTGTATCTATGGAATGTAGCAAAACTATTAATAGACCTTCACATCTCACTAGCCATATGGCTGCTCAGAGTGGAGAAAGGCTTTTTGAATGTAATGAATGTAAGAAAACATTTACTCTTTCTCCTAAACTCAAACGACATACGAAAATTCACAGTGGAGAGAAGCCTTATGAATGTAAGGAATGTCAGAAAACTTTTCCTCAGTCTGCGAACCTGAAACAACATATGAAAATTCACAGTTGAGAGAGGCCTTAAGAATGTAAGGAATGTGGGAAAACCTTTACACATTCCTCAAACGCCAGTAAACATAGGAGAATCCA
>PVJH01044061.1:0-13248 GCA_004026705.1 Nesogale talazaci | reverse complement strand
ACCATAGTGGTTAGTGATTAGATAGTTGAAAGAAAATTTAAAACTACATTGATGAAAACAATGTCAAAGAAAGTTTTACTGAGAGCAATTCCCCCCACAACAGACCAATGTTCCTGCTCATTCTTTGAGGAAAGAAGCACTTTCAAAGTATAATTTAATTAGGAAACCTTATCAAAGCCATTCTACAGCCATGATCTTGTCTCTTTAGACTTACTTCTGTTCTTAAAACACAAAGTACTCTAAAGCAACTTTATTTGAGTCCATTAAGGATGCCCAAACTCATTTTGAAGTAGTGTGCATCAAAGAACACACAATTAATTGAAAAGACATTGCATAGATGGAAACACCACCTTCAGAAGACTGTTAACCTAGATGAAGCAGTGGCTTCACATTGTGTTTTTTTTTTCAATTATGGTTTTGCTTTCACAAAAGTACCTTTTTCATAAAAATACTTTTTAACTTATTCTCATATAAATATAGAGAGCGCCATTTATGTCAATAAAACAGGTCATGCAATTACGGGAGCTTGTAAATTCCACTCCTATCCATATGTAACCAAAGGGGACACATACTACATGAAGCGGAGCTAGAGCTCAGTGTGTGATTGATGGTTTGCAGTAACTCGGTGATGCTTTGATTACCTTGTGGTAGAAACAGGCTTCCAATCTACTTGATACAGACCCCTTTTCTTGGAGTCAGAAGGGGTAGCTGTACATTCCCACACTGAGGAGGAGTTGTTCTTGGGTATAACCCGAGAACACATAAGATTAAATGGAGAACAAGCTATCATTTGGGATAGTTTTTAAGATTAGAGCAAACTTCACAGAGTCTTGTGGGACACAAGGATTTGCATTATTTCTGATGAACAAAGTCATATCACAGCATTTCACTGCTGCTGAGTCCACTCTGAATCATAATTGCATACATTGCAGCTATTTATTTGGAGTATAATTTGGGTAGCTAACATTCAGGTTAGATTTTCCTAATCTGACTATAATTCAGCTGCTATAGATTATTTAGGGAGACATAGCTGAGCCTTTGGGTCCACTGCAAGCAAAATTTACAAGTCAAGTCAATAGTAGAGGAGAGATTAACAGTCTACTTTGCAGCCTGTATCATTGCAGGTAGTGAACTCTTACCCTACCTGTAATATTACTTACAAAGTAGGCATCTCACTCAGTGAGTCACCTGTGAACTGCTTTGACATAACCAATCATTTGATAAGGTTAGTTTCTCCTTTAGAAATAATCTGGGAGAATTGAACAGGAGAAGTTTCATGCCACTGTCTCGTGATTACTACTCTATGGTTTGATAGCCTATTCTGACTATACCATGAGCTATTTTACATATGGCAGGAAGACATTTTCACTTACACCAAGCAACACACAAAAATAGTTAAAAGAATAGTAGAATAGAGAGAGACACACACAAAAATACACTCAACACTAAGACTGAGATCATAGGGTTACTCATCTTGGTTTGGCCCTCTGTTCTTGAGTAGAGGCTTCAAGCTCTTTGTGGCCGACACTCATGGAAGTTTGAGAGGACTCATTCTCTTCACTGATAGTGATATTCACTGGCTTGGTATGCAAGAAATGGCTGAAGATTTCTGTTCTCTTCAGCTTTACTACTTTTAAAGTAGATAGCAAGTCTTGGTGGGGTTCCATCCACAATGATTTAAGTTACATGCATGGATCTCTTCTTTCCAGTATTTAAAAATAACTCAAAGGTGAGGGTTAGGGTTAGGGGGAAAAAGTTAAAATTCTAATGAATATAAAGATAAAAAAATAAAAAAAACCCAATAATCCAGTTCTAAAGCCGATTTTCACTAGTTAGGATGACAGCTAGGAAATACTTGCTGGCTGAAGTCTAGTAAGGCCTGCTGTACTTTGTCTTGGTTGGTGAGATGGTGGAGGAAACTATTGACCTTTTTGGTTGTATTGGAAGGAGAACTCACAAATAAACTCAAAAGAACTTAAGTCTGCTGATTTCTTAAGAGCAATGGGAAGAATTTGCACCTAATCAGTTTAGTTTCCTAACAGTTTAGCCAAAATACACTTAGTGATTTAATTTGCTCATTCCTCTTTTCCAGAGACCAGAGACCTCCAAGAGGCATGGAGGTAATATTAGACTTGAAGGGTCTCCTTGTATGACCTGGCTTGTGAAAGCTGGAACATTGTCTCTTTGGATAACAACGCACAGTCCACATCCAACAATAATGTCTTTTAAGATACTTTTACTTAATTCAGTTACCTTTTTTGTTCTGTGGGGTATGCCTACCCACCCTAAAAAAGTTTCTACCATGACTAAGAGATATTTATATCCTTAGCATCTATTCATTACTGTGAAATCTATTTGCTAATCTTCTCCAGGATATGACCCTCTTCTTTGTACTGGGGTCAGCATGCGTGATGATTTAAGTCTTCTTTGTGGGTTATTTTGGGATTATAAGGCCCAGGGTTTAGTCACCTGTTAGCCTGCTTTTTTCATTTTGTCTACAATGCCAACTTCTTTTTGTAATAACAGGCTAAAAATCTGAGGCTGCATCAAAGGTGTGATGGAAGCTGGACACAAAATCCTATGAAAATACCTTGAGAAGATACACCATGTGATCTTATTCCTACCAGACTCCGTAAGGGTACAACTTAAGTCCTGTGCCCATTTTTCTTGCTTTGTATAAGGGTTTGTCCTCTTCTTTCTGTTGGAATCAGGGAGTAGGGTTCATTCTTTTTTTTTTTTTCTTAATAGTTTTATCGGGGACTTTTACAACTCTTGTTATAACCCATACATCAATTGTATCTGAAATATGCATACATATTCTTTTCTAGACATTTACTTTCCACTGAACTCTTGGGATCAGGTCCTCTTGCTTCTCCTCCTTCCTCCACCCCCAAGCCTCATGGCATCCTGATTGATTGTAGATTATTAATTATTTTCAAATCTCACACTGATCACTGTCTCCCCCTCTGCTTTCTGTTGCTTCTTCCCCTGGATAGGGGTGTTGTTATGTGCCATTCAGTGCAATTGAGACTGGGTCCCATGTGTTGTGAGTTTTAACTCTTGCCTCTACCTATGTACATGCTCCTATCCAGTCTTCATTGGGAAGTGGCACTAAGGTCATGATAGCTGAGTGTGTATGTGTGTGTGTGTGTGTGTGTGTGTGTGTGTGTGTGAATGTCTCAAGGTATCAGAGGTATATCGTGTAATCCATTAGAGCTCTCCTATACACTGATTGACTCCTTCCCTCTGAGACCCCTCTGTGGGGGGAGTTCCATTGTCCATAGTTAGGCTTTGGGTCTCAGCATCAACCTCCGTCCATTCTCACCAAAGCATTTTTGTTTGCTTCCTTTTTGTGGTGAATCTTTTGATTCTCATTGCCCTATCTCTATGAAACCTCAGAATTGCACCGACTGGTGTGCTTCTTCCATACGGCTTTGTGGCTTCTCTCTTGGATGGCCTCTTGTTTCATTTTTCATACAGAGATAGAGGGACAGGGATGCCTTCCATCACTACCCCTTTGGACTCTACCTCAGTCTTATGGTTTTCCTCAGCTGTATTTCTACCTCTCATGCTCCTACAAAGCACGGCAGACACCTTAACTGGTAATAAAATGGCTTGGAATAGACTTTCCAATTTATTCTCCATCTTTGATTATAAAGTCTCTCACTGATAAAAGTCCCTTTTTACTCCAGATTGGCTATCTGTATGCAAAATGAGAAAAAAATATTCTATCTGTAAAAAATAGAATTTCTTCATTCTGTACCAATTCCAATGCTCTAGTCGCAGCTATTAGGTCTGTCTTTTGGGCTGAGGCATTGTAGGGAAGGGTTCTGATCTCTGTTATTTGAGAAAGCAAACATCCAAAAGTGTGCAACTCTGTGTACCAGACGTCTTCCCTTCCTCCCACGGGAGGGTCCTGCAGGTCACACCTACCTGGGAACACTTGAGGACTAATTTCACCACAGTCATGGGTAAGATCAGGTTCGCTGCTTCTCTCAACTGACATTAAAGTGGCTGGGTTTATGGTCCTGCACACTTCTAATCTGACTTCTGAATGTTCCATTAATAACAGCTCATACTTAAGAAAAGGCCTTATGCAATGGGAGCAATGTTTGGTCAGAAGAATCACCAAGGTTTGAGGAGCCCTCACAATCAATGGACTTGAAGAAGTCACTTCTGAGCTTCTTGGAGCAGCAAAGCAGTAGCCAACATGACCTATAGAGAGTGAGGCTGTGCAGCTGCCCCTGCAGATGATGTTCTGGAGAAAGGCTCTACTTTTCTAGGTCTCCTCCTAGCTCACCAATGAGCACTTTCACTGGCACCTCATTTTTCTCATTAAACTACAGTACAAAGGGTTTCTGAGGACTAGGACTGCAAAATGCTGGGGCTTGAGTAAGGGCTTGCTTCAGTAAATGAAAAGATGGGTTTTGTGCTTTTCTCAATGAAAGGGCTCATGTCTGTCTCCTTTTAGAGGTTTTGCTAATTTTCTGAAGTGAGATTCCAGGTTCTACAGTATTCCGTCATTCCTAAATATCCTCTGGGTTGCTTCTTTCTTACTAGGAAAGAGAAGAGCAGATGGAAGCTACACACTTTAGGAACAATTGTATTGCCCCAGGGTGATAATAAACCTTAAGTAAGTGATTTCTGTTAAATACAAATAAGTCTTGTTTTTGGCCAACTTAACATTTAACTAGTCAGAAACTCTAGGATCATTCAAACGTCTCTGACAGCTGACTCATAGAAGACACTAAGACCACTCAGTCATTTGCATACTGAATGACTAAACTAGGAGTCTCTAATTTGAGGTTCCCCATTCGTTTTTTTTTTCAAGATATTCCCCCCAAATGGAAACTGTCTCTAAATCTTTATTCCAAAACATTCCATTGAGATTAGAAAGTAAGGACTATTTGTCTATTCAAGACAAATAGAAGTTGAGAATCCTTATGAAAGAGAACTGTATAGAAAGCAACCTTCATATCAAGTAGGGAAAAATACCAGGCTTTTCGTGGAACTGCAGTGAAGATGATATAAAGATTGGAAGTATGGGGCTCATTGGCCCTGCCACTTGACATACTCCTCAAAGATTCTACCCTAATCTCCACTTTCCAGTTGGCTTTTTTACAGCTAAAATGGGAGTGTTACAGAGAGATGATTTCTCTATTGATAGACTAGCAAAAAATAATTAGTATATCTATTAGTCTGGGTAGCCTAGAGAAATAAATCCAGGGAGACTCACATAAGCATAAAAAATAACTTTATACCAAAGAGCAATTGTATATTGAGAAAACATCTTAGACCAGTCAAGATAAAGTAAAAAAATCCAATACTAGCCCATACGTCCAATATTAGTTGATCAATTTCTCTTTAGGCTCTTGCAATGCATGAGACGACACTGAATGCAGGATGATCACAGAGAAGTGGGTGGAAAGTCTTGTGAATCCAGTGGCAGTGGAAGCATCTCAGCACTGGTGTGGGTGTCCACATGGCTCCTCCAGCTTCAAGATTTTGGCTCCATCAGCACAGCTCTTTCTGGCCTGTCAAAAGAGTACTCTGCACAGGGGAAAAGTATGTTTCCCTGCCTTAGAGAGGAAGATAGAAATTTCCAGAGTCATCAGGAGAAGCTCATACTGACACAGAGGCCCCATTGACAATGACATCATTGACAAGTTAGACTCCACCCTTTCACTCAAGTTGACAGGAGATTATATAACTGCCACAGTATATAATGTACTTTTACCCTTTTCTTCCTTCTAGTGTCAAGGGAAACTGACTTTGCAACAAGTAGGACATATTAAGTTTAAGTTGAATTTTTAAAGGATCCATCCCTACAAATCTCTGGGGGATTTCTCAAGCTCATATAATGAAATCAATGTTAATGAATTTGGGTGGGACTCAGATGAAGCCAAGTAGCTTGACCTTTGGAGTGCCTGTTCATATTATTGAACTAGAATTAAATTTCAATGGTAGCCCTAATTTTGCTAAGAAATATCACCCCAATAATGTGATGAGACTTCAGAGGTTAGTAAAAAGGGGTGAGATATGGGGGTACCTTGCAAGCTTCAGAGAAGGAGGATTTCCAATCAATGCCAACAATAAAACAGGAGGAGGAAGACAAGAGGCCGTGGAAAAAAATGTCAAATAAGTCATTTCCATGTCAATAAGAAATTTAATTGACTTACTGGCTACATCCCCTCTTCTCCAAGATTATTAGGATTCTATGGGAGTGGCATTTGTGGAGGCTCTTCTTGATCCTTTACAACTGCATGCTTTCATGCCAAAGGGCCTTCTGCTGCCAGGAAGCTGTGATGTTCTCCACAATCCATGAGAATGAGGAGCTGTCAGGAGCTCAGTGGCCAACTCTTCTCCACTTGGGGCATGGCATTCAAGGAACACTGATGTTTCTTCGGGGCACCTCATTTTTCCAGTACAGGTGCTCAGCAGTTTTTTGGAAGTGCCCCAACCTGATGTATCATTTGACCTTCCCTTTTTCCCTTAGGTTCCCAGACATAGCCAGCTTTCATCACAGCAAGAGTTTTGGCTAGGATTATTTTGTTTTCTTTTTACAGTCCCTCTCTGTTACTTACATATTCTGATCATTGTAGACAGTGTTGGCTATTTCTAAGAGCTGAGATGCAGAGGCTTGAGGTCCCAATGCCATTGTCTGTAACTTCTTTAGAAGATCAGGGTAAAGCTGATTTAACAGTGTAGACCAGAATGAAACAATACCCAGTCCTGTATCCTCCATGCAATCTCTCACTTCATTGCTTTAGCCACCATCTTATCTATTGTCTGAGAGTCTTCCTCTTTTTTAATGCCCTTCTACTTCCCCAAGCATGATATTCTTTTCTAAGGATTGGTCTCTCCTGACAACTTATCCAAAGTATGTGAGATGAAGCTTTGGCATCCTAACTCGTAAGATGTATTCGATTGCACACTTTCAAAAAAAGACTTGGTTCTTATGGCAGTCCATGTACTTACAATATTCTGCAGTCCATGTACTTACAATATTCTTCACCAACTCTCATAGTTAAAATGAATTGCTTCTTCTTTGGTCTTCCTTACTCAATGTTCAACTTTCACATACATTTGAGGTGATTACGTGTCAGGGTCACTTTAGTCCTCAAAGTAACTTTCTTGATTTGCTCAACACTTTAGAAAGGTCTTATGCAACTGATAAACCCAATGTTGTATATCATTTTATCTGCAATGGAGCGAAATTGTCTAATTCTATGTATATCTTATTCTACTTATCATTACTCATGTCATGTCTAGTAAGAAGTTCTAAATATTGCACTCTACCTTTCCAGACTAATGAGAAATACAAAGTCACTCTGAAAACTTGGTGAAAAAGATTAAGAATGGGTTTATGCTCCCACACCCTCAGTGACTTCACTCACTCTTTGTACTATAGCAATTGGACATTTCTCAAGGAGCTGTTCCCAGCCCAACCATGCTAGCCTGTAAATAAACAAATCCAGGGATACTCATACAGGTATAAGAATTAGCTTTATATTAAGAAGTAATTATATATCAAGGAAGCATCTCAGCCCAATCCAATTTTATTCCATAAGTCTGACAGTAACCTATGAGTCTCTCTTTACACTTATGCAGTGAGATGCAATATTGGCAATAATACAGAATGCAGGAAGATCACAGGCTGCTGGCTGCAGAATAGCATGGATCAAAGGGAAGTGGAAACTAGGCAGGGTTCTAGCAGCTCTCACGGTCAGTAACCTAGGCCCAGCACACAGGAAGGCAAAGGGGTAGAGAGAGAATACCCAAGGCTATCCATATGAGAAAGCCACATGCCCAAGGAAGCACTATCAAGGTGTGATCTGCTTGACAGGTTGGATTCACGTCCATACAGTCTCAAGTTGACATAAAGTCATCTAAATGCCACTCCAACTGAAGCATAATTAGGAATTAAATCTTTAAAAAAGAGACCACCCCTAACCTACATGTTGGGTTAAATAGTTTACTTCTGAATCTCATTTAACAATATGCAACAATTTGGCATTGCCTTTCTAGTATTTACTGACCTCTCAATATGTATGAAAAAATAATCCCATAGTTTCCAATAATATTGTGCATGTATTTTGTATGCATTTAAACAAGATATTCCCCATGTAAATTTTCTGTCAATAGGAGTGGGATCATTTAAACTGGAATAATTGGATCCGCCAAACGTGGAACACCCATAAATGTTACATGAAATTTGTCTAGAGGAATTTAACATCTTTGAGAAATTTGCTTGTGCTAACTATGATTCCAGTGGGGAATTATCACAAAATGGACAGCCTCCATATCTGCATTTCCACACTGGGAAGCTTTTCCAATATTCACTGTCATTAGTTTAAGATGTGGATAACAACATATGGGCTGGAGTTTCAACCAGACTGTTTAACATTCCTCATACCAATTGCTTAAAACTCAGGAAACAATTTGGTACATTGCCACAAAATACCTAATCTTAATGCAAGGCAAGTGAGAATATATGTTAAGCACTGACTGCCACATAAATAATCAGCTAACTGGACTCAAGGAAGATTATGACACAGTACTAAAAATAATTGGGTTACTAAGAGGAGAAGTCACAATTTGTCCTTAATTTTAAGTGGGGAAAGCTAGTTAGAGTCTAAAGTAAGACTCAGAATCAAAGTATGGTCTAAAACTTAAGAAGCAAAAGGGTGAGATTTTTTCTTTATTGGAATGAGCATGCTTGTGGCAAATTTAACACTGTATTAGATTACTACTACTTTCTAGAGATTGTGACAATTTAACAAAACCACTCTCAGGTCAAGCATGTATCTGTCTAATAAAGCAAAAAGTGATTAAATAAGCAATGGATATAATTTTAGATTATACTCTGTACAACCAGATTAGCTCAAAGATATAACAATGAGCAGATATTAGGATTATCAGATTGCACATACAGCGTAGGTCACTCTTTCAAGAAGAAGATGGTCATGGTAAACTTAGGAAAGAGTGTGCATTTCCAGTTAAGTTTTTAAGCTGAGTAGGCCATGCAAAAAGGAACTTTGGTCCTTTTAGCTGAGAAAGATCATTTTGTGCCCTGTGATTGCCACAGATTGGACTTGCAGCACTCATTCACTAATGCAAAAGGCAATTTGAAGAACTTAGGGCAGATGACAATAAAATTAGGATTGTGGTGATAGATGACAAATATATTGTAGGTTTAAATGCTAATTACCAAATAGTCTCAAAAACAATACGGATTAAAAGTCCAATAACTTCAAAATTCATGATCTAGAAATACCTTCCTTTCTTTCTATCCATACAAAGATAATACAGCTTCTTGTCCCAGGGAATAAAGGTAGTCAGCTAGTCCCTTTAACTTGTGTGCAGTGTGATTAAGGCTAATCGCCAGAAGCTGTATTGAGATCGTTGCTGAAGAACTTTTAAGACGGGCAAAAAGAGAGTGATACCAGGATTTTTACCATTAGACTCACATCGTAAAATAATTTTAGAAACCAGAATCAAGTATTGACTTGTTCTAAATCCAAATACTACATTTATAAAGTTGACACAGTTTAAATAAAGAATACTGTGAAGACATGCATTCTTGAAAATGCTTATTTTTAAGTAAGTCGATGGATTCAAAAATACTAGTGAAGTATTAGAATTATTAAAATCACAACTCATGAAATAAAATCTTTCTGTGACATTCCATGAAGTTTTAAATTGCCTGATATTGGTACAATGAAAGATGTATAGACCAAAGGAACAGAATAGAAAATCCAGAAATAAATGCATCCACCTACTCACAATTGATTTTTGACAAAGGGCTAAAAAGATTAAATGGGAAAGAGACCTTTCCATAAATAGTGCTGGAAAAATTGGATAGCCATGTGCCCCAAAATGAAACAGGACTCATATCCCACCCCATGGACAAAAATAAGCTCAAGAAATATTAGAAACTTAAATTTCAACTGCAGAGGTATAAGGATCATCAATGAGAAAAATGGGACAGACTTAAGACACTATTTAATGGCATATACATGCTACCAAATATAATAGAAGAAACACACAGTGGATGACAAAAATGATGATTTGGACATAATAAAACACATGCATATCAAAAGACATCATCAATAGTACAAACAAAACTCATGATTTGAGAAAGCATCTTCACCAATGATACCAAGTACAAGGGACTAATTACAAAATGATCTATAGAATTATGCAATGTTTCAATAATAATAAAAAGATATTATTAAAAAGTGGTCAAAGGAGATGAACATAGAGTTAACCAAAAATGATACTCAAATGACTAACAAACACATGAAAAGTAGAATCACTAGTCATCCAGGATGTGCATATGAAATCAATGATGAGATATCATATTAAACTAGCATTGGTAGTCCAATTCCAAAAAGCAGAGAAAAACTGGTAAAGAGAGTGTTGAGAGATTGAATATTAATACACTATTACGGTGCTTGTAAACATATACATTTATGGAAAATGATACGGCACTGCCTAAAACAATGTGGAAAAGAAAGACTACATTGTCATTACAGGTGATGAAGTTATTTCAGCTCCATAGTGCTCCAATGCACAACACATTGAAACACTGCCAGTCCTGGAATAGCCTCAGATCGGTTCCTGTGCTCCAGCCCACTGCGGCAGCCTTGTGTCAATTCATCTCCTGCAGTGTCTTCTTTTTCACGCTCCATTTACTTTAGCTAGCATTATATTTCTCTTTAGGAATTGGTCTCCTCTAACAACATATAAGAAGTATGGGAGATGAGACAGTTAAAGTTCATTGTGCCAACCTGGTTGATAAATGCATGTGGGATTAATTGAATGGCAGGGAAATAAATGGTTTGGTGAGCTTCACCTTTCTGGTTCTCGGGTCTCTTGCTTTCTGATGGTCAGACCAGGGTGCAGCTGCCTTAGCCACTCCCCTGATTCAACTGGAAAGGTTCACATCTTAGACATTCCTGAGGAGAAGCCACATTGCGTATGTTTTGTGAGATGGAGGACTTCATAGACTGGTGATGGGCATATGGACTGATGTTGGATTTATGGGTTTAGACAGCACTGGATTGGGATGCTTTCTTAAGGTACACCCTTTACATAAAACTCCCTCTTATACAGATGAGTTCCTGTGAGTTTGTTTCCCTTGTTTACCCAGACTAACACAGGAGATGAAGTCTGGCCATCCTCACTTCAAAGAACTCGGGCTACAGTTCTTCAAGACAGACTTATTTATCCTTTTGTCAGTCTATGATATTTTAAATATTCTTCATCAGCATCACCAATTAAATACATCAACTGTTCTTCAGTCTTCCTTATTCAATGTCCAAAACCCACATACAAATGAGGCAATTGAAAATCAGTGGTTTGGATTAGGTACACCTTAATCCTCAAAGTTATATCCTTGACATCCAATATGTTAAAAGGGTCTTGTGAAGCAAATTTATCCAGCGCCATGTGTTCTTTGATTTCTTGATTGTTGATTCCATTTGAATTGTTTGTGGATTCAAGCAAGACTAATTACTTAATAGCATCCGTATTTTCACCATGTATTATAGACCTATGTGTCTAGTTGTGAGGATTTTTGTCTTCTTTTTGTTGAATTGTAATCCATAATGAAAACTGCAAACTTTGATCTTCATTAGAAAATTCTCTTCACTTTCAGCAAGCAGATTTGTCATCTGAATATCACAGATTTTTAGTCAAAGTTTCTCAAATCCTGATGCTGAATTCTTTTTCACAATGTACATCTTCTCTGATTGCTCAATTCAAAGATTGAATAAACATGGTGAGAAGATATAACCCTGACACACAGTTTTTCTGATTTTAAATCATGCAGTAGACTATGTTCTGTTCACAAAGCTATCTCATTTTACTCGTGAGCACACTGAAGTGTTACAGAATTCTCATTCTTCTGGAAGCTATCCATAGCTTGCTATCAACTACAGAGTCACATGCTTGGCACAGTCAATAAAACAAAATAAACATCTTTCTGGCTTTATCTATGGTCCATCTGACATTAGCAATGATACCCATTGTTTCACATTCCCTTCTGAAATTAAACTCAACTTCTGGCAGCAACTTATGCATTTACTGCTGGAACTGTTGTTGGGTGGTCTTCTATACATTTTTATTTGCCTGTGATGCTATAATATTGTTATATTATTTGAACATTCTGTTGTCTTATCATTCTCTGAAATCGGTAGAAATAGGTTATCATTCTCTGAAATAAGAAATGGATCTTCTGACAATGTTCTGAGTACATTCATTAGGCCTTTAATATCTGACAATCTCTCTTTTCCATGCATAAGGTCTCCATCAGTAATTTCCTATTTTGTGGGGAACCAATCACTTTGTTGTTTTATTTTCTTAGTCTGGAAGCTCCACTGATGCCTGGTTACTCTAGGTGACCCTTCTTTTATTTGAAATAAATATTATTGGCATAGCTTCCAGTATCACAGCAACCCAAAATGACAGAGACGCGGTGGAAAAACCCTGTATGACCCCTAAGATTTCATGCCTATGTACAAGGGCTGCGACCTTTCAGTTTCTAAGCTTTGCAGTGATTGGACAAGTTCCTTCATGAGCATAGCCAAAGAGTTTTTAACCCATTCCTTCCAATGGGCAGTCACACATATCAATAACAAGTCAGGAAAAAATAAGCAAGTATTGACAGCCAGAGCAGCAGAGGGAGTTAGAGTTCGGTGCCATTGCAGTAGTCCAGGAGCTCTGACCCTCTGGGCTCTTGGTTGAATCCTTATACAATCAGGGTGGTGGTAGCCATAGATGTGGTCATGGGTGTTTGGTCTGATAAGTGGGGCAATCTCCAGTGTTTGTTTAGTTTGATAGCCTTGGATTCTGGCCAGGTTGGGTTTCTTCTTGTCAGCCATTTTTCTATTCTTGGTGGTGTTCTTGTCAGTCTTTTTATTGTCCACAGTATCCCTTGATTCCTGTTATGAATACCAAGAGTCACATTTACTTCTACATAATATTAAATGAATATTTAATATGTAACACAGAAAAACTATTCATGGATATCTAAAATAATAAGACACATTTAAAAATAATAATCTAAAGCTTTTCCAAAATGCATTTTTCAATTTTGAAAAATTTCCCACAGTCATGTTTTAAAGTTTCCTTCACAGTGTTTTTTATTTTGTCAAACACTCTACAGAATAGCTATCCAATTGTACAGTGATTTTTGTAGGTTGACATCAGTAACCACATAGTAAGGTGCATTTAAAGTATGCG
>PVJH01044060.1:0-13238 GCA_004026705.1 Nesogale talazaci | reverse complement strand
CGTGGTGCTCCCCTCCAGTTTCCCAGGCTGCAGCCTCACCTCTTCAGAGATAGTGTGTATCTTTGACCTCGACTGTACCTCTTCCTCCTCCTCCAAGCCCCTCCTGCTTCCACCTTGGTCTGTGGCTCCTGCCTTCAAGCCTCCGGACTTGGCAGGCTGAAGGACGCGTAGCAAGGGTCCCCTGGGTAGGGTCCTGTGAAGTCCTGACCCAGCGGAGTCTCCCTTTTGCGGCGTTGTCACAAGGTCGGGGAGGATGGCACGTGTCCTCAGCCCTTCCTCTGGGCCAGACTGCTCTTCACACATGGACTGGGCAGTTGCTGCCCCCAACCAGTGGCTTCTGCATCAACTCCAGTCCACCCATGTTAAGTCGGACTGGGATTCAGAGGTCGTTCAATGACTGATTTTTTTTGGGGGGGGCATCACTGCTCTCTTGTGGTGGGAGTAGGAGGCCCAACCCCACTGCTGGAATTGAACCTCCCGTCCCAGTGGGCCGCAGTCCCACGCACAACCACTATGCCACCGGGGCTCAGCCCCAATGACTAATTTTTGGGAATAAGATTGCCCCAGGTAAACTCCCAGCACAACGAGAACACCAAGCCTTGGAGATCTCTTACCCAAGTGCAAGGCTGCTGCACCCTGGATTTTTGGGGCTCAGATGTCACGCCAGGTTCCTTAGCTGTTGGGAAAGCAGAGAAAGGGCCTGGCGAGACTCCAGAGGCGTTCAGGAGCACTTCTAAGAGGGCTTTGACCTGGCTCTTCCTGCTTCAGTTGTGGCCCACCGGGTGAAACCAGAGGGGCCACATTTGTAAAAGCACGAGCAGGAAAAATAACAGGGCTACACCCTGCTAGAAACGGGCCTCTCTCTTAGGAAATGAGGGTGGTGGCATAGCAACCACATCTCTCATCAGCAGAGTCAGAAGCGGCTGCACCTTGCTCTAAGATGGTAACCCACCATCCCATGGTCCCTGTGGGTCCCGCTCCGTGGTTCTGGCAAGAATCTGATCTCTTGGATCCGACCCTTATGCCAAGTGTCCCATTCCAGAGCTTTGACCCATCAGCCCCCTGTTCTGGGGGTTGTTCCAGGGCACGCACACGTTGCAGATTAGATTCTGTCACCTCCATTGGCCATCACTGAATATGATCAAACCCGGTTGAAGTCCTGGTCTCTAAGCACTGGAGCACAGCTCTCAGTAAGGCTTTAGGAGCTGATCTGACACCTAGTGGCCACAAGTAGAAATGACCTGTGTACTTAGCGTTGGCTGTGTTGGAGGTTGAAGGTGGAGGAGAGATTTGGGCTTCACCATCATTTCCAGCATTCCCTGAGAGACTCCCAAGCAAAAACCACATAAGGACATGTTGCCTTTTCAACTTCATGCAAAAGATCAATAAAAATCATTGAGGGAAATCTGTTGTGGACGCAGACCCTTGCTCGGGTTTCCTGGCCTCTGTCACGGAGGGGTTGGGTGAAGGGTAGCAGAGGGAAAGCGGGGATATTTTCAGAACCGCGTGACGTGGATGGCAGAGGCGTGAGCCCCCAAACGGCACTGCATTTCTTTGTGTTTACTTCCCCAGCCTAATTTTAACTCCGAGCCACTATTCCTCCCAGGGGACAAGCCATTCACGCTCTGGGTCCCCAAGTGTCCTGCCGACAATTTAAACCTTCTGTGAATGTGACCCCCTCTGTGGTCACTGGTCATCTGTCCATGCTGGTGACTGCCAGAGGACTGTCATCCAGCCCTCATGGGCTCATCAAAGCTGCCGATCTTAAGGGCAGGCAAGCTGAGAGCCCAGAGCAGGAATCCGGCCCCTGCATCCAGTTGCTTGCTAAGAGGCCCTGGTGGGGAGCAGTCTGGCTGTCTGTCCGATGCACAACCCACGTCTCCTCCCCACGGCCGGAGGAAGCTCCTCTCTATGCCCTGGGACCTTCCTCTCTTTCTTCTCCTCTTCTCTCTTGTCCAACTTCAATTCTCCCCAAAGAACAGCAACCAGTGGCCACGCACTGGACTATGACTTTCCAAAAGGGAGTAGCTTGGTGCTTCCCCGAGGTTCAGCGGCACTTCTGGGAATGCAAACTTCTAACCTCTGGTTCCCAGCTGAGCCTCATCCACCGTTTGTACTACGCAGGGATTCGATTCTTCCCTCCCACCCCCGGGATAGTTCCCCCCAACCCTTCCTTTTGGTTGTGAGTGTGTGAAGGTGTACACAGCGGTGTCAGCTGCACACTCAACATGGCACATGCATCTTGTCCCCACGTGCCCATCGCCACCCTTCCTCCGACATCGTTTCCCCCACTTTCTCCCTGTGCTTCCTCATCCCTTCACTCTGCTTCCCTAGCTTTTGTGCCTGGGAACATGCTCCCACATTGACCTTACGTGGTTGATGGTTCTAATCCAGGGGAGGCTATTTTAATCCAGTTCCAGATCTGAAGAGTGATGGAGGCCTTGGCTTTTCTGGTCTCTATCTGATTAGGAAGCCTGGTTTCTGTAATGATTCGGGACTTTGTTCCACATTTTTTTTCCCCCTCCGGCTCTAGGACCATCCTTTTTGGATCAGTCAGTGGTGGCCACTGAGAATGATGTTTCCCATCCACAGAACTGCTAAACGTTTCCATGGGTCTTCCGTTCTCATCATTCTTCCCTCTGGACGTAGTGAAGACAGTTGCACCTTGAAGGCTGTCCATGAGTTCTGAAGACCCGAGTTAGGACACTTGCCAAAGCAGGATGCCGGACAGTGTCTTTGTGAATTGTATTGCGCCAAACTGACCTCGGGGTCCCTCTGAGACTATGTAGAAGGACGTGGCTCTTGCTGGACTCTTCTACCTTGGCCTTCGACCTGCTGAGATGAAGATACTGGACAAAGAGAATGGGAACACAGGGGCGGAGACATAGATGCTTTCAAATGGGTCTCCCGCCCCATGTACAGGGGCTTTCAGTGAAGCAATATGGGACCCTCAGAGTGGTACCACGAACCCGAGACGCTGCCTCAGTGACCCCCGGAGCTGCTCTTAGATATTAGTCTTCCTCTCTCCCTGAAGACTTCCCATCATTTCCCACCACGTGTCAACATTAGGTGCCAACTGCGGCCCACTAGCTTGGCGGTTCAAATCTAGCAGCAGCTGTCAGGAGCAAGGCTGGGCCTCCCACTCCCACCAGAGGGCAATGATGCCTATAAAAAAAAAAAGGTGCCAGCCGGGGAAGTGCTCAATCACCAGGCATTTATTGTGCTGAGTGCAGTGCTTGTGCTCCCCAGAGGGCCGCGGGCAGGTTAAAAGCAGTACAACGCTGGGGGAGTCTTCCCACCCACCTGATCTCAGCTACTCCTTTCCCACTTTTCCTAAAACCCCTGTGTCTCCCGATTCCCCACAGGACTTAAAAAAGGAACTGAGAAAGACAGGCTCAGAATAGACGGGGACACCCATCTACGGCCATTTCACCCTGAACACTCCTGATCGTGGAAGCTAAGCAGGGTCGGGCCTGGTTAGTGCTTGGAAGGGAGACTAGATGGTGGTAACTGTCTTCTAATCTCTCTGGTTTTCAGGTGAAGCCAACAAGGTCCCAGCATGAAGCCCTGGCCAGCTGCAGTCTCCCTGAGGCCCTTGACCTTGGTCTCTGTAGTCTCTTCCCTGCTCTCTGCTTTCAGAAGTCTCTCCCCTCCACCCAATTTACCATCACTCTGGCACCTGCTGCTGCAGCGGCACTGACCTTCTCCCTTCAGCATTTGCCTGGCAGCCTAGCAACCCCCACGCACCCCCAATGGTCCCTACAGCTCTCCACAAGGCCCGAAGGGAGTGCCCCTCCCCCCAGCGGTCACTAACACCTGCAGGTGCACCCCCCCCCCTCCCCCCCGGGAAGGGCCACCTGCTTAGCAAGCGGAGAGCCAAGCCAGACTTTATTTGCTCGCGCACAGCGTGGGCCTTGGCAACGGTGCGCTGGAGGTTCCTGCCGTCCTTTAGCCTTTTTCCCAGCCGTCTTCCGACTTCTCTCTCGCGCCCGCGGCGACCCCTTTCCGACCAGACCTGTGGCTATAATGCTTTCACGGAACTGTGGAGAAGGTAAGGGGGTCGCCGTGAGCGCCCACCCAGAACGTGGAGGCCGCTTAAGATTCACGCAAGGCTTTTGTAAACCTCTCGGCAGCAGCGGGGGTGGGGGTGGGGGTGGGGTGGGGATGCCGCGGGGCGGGGTCTACACGGTGGACACCGCTGGACACTGGCTAGACCTTTTTGAAGGGCAATGAAAAGGGGGTTGCTTGTTTGCTTTCCCTTCTTCTGACAAGTTTTCTAATTGCATCACTGGCATTTAAACGGCGTTAAAGTTAGTGTGTTGAGTCTATAAACAGCAACAGGCCCACCGATCATATTTGTCGGACCATAAGACGCACTTTTTCCCCTCCAAAGTAGGGGGGGGGTGGAAGCGAGGGTGCTTATGGTCTGAAGATGTGGTACCCCAGAACATGTGTTTATGATCCCATGGGTCGCTTACTGTCTGCATGCTGTGGATTGCTGTGGGTCCGGGGGAAAGTCCCGCCTCCTGGAGTCTCCATGTCAGTCAGGTCACATCATGGGCACAGCGCATGCCTCCCCCTCATTTGTTAATGAAAGTGATGGTGGTTCTTAACGCCACTGTTGCGTTGACGCTGTTAAATATGACCGCGTTTTGCTTTAATGAATATTTTAGAATACTGGCACTATTTGGCTCAGGATATTTTTTTTTCTTGTTTTCCTGCTCTGAGAACTGGGCGCATCTTAAGGTCCCCAAAATGTGGCAGTCGACTGTTTGTGGCCGGACAATTCTGCCACACTGATCTCGTCCTCAAGTCCCGCCGCCCGCCCCTGTTAGCAGAAGGCAGGCACTGTTCCTGGAAGCCCCCTCTCTACCTTGTGGGGTCGCCGTTGTCACCCGATCCCACATGGATGGTTCTTAAGAGACCACACACTCAGGGCAGACTTTCTTTACTGGTTTAGCTAGACTATTATTTGGCTTTGCTCTGTATTCCAAATATTTTGTTTTAGGTGAAAGTCTACACAGCAACTTCTGTTTCCATATTGTTTGCATCCAAGAAGATATCGGGGACATTTTGATTTCTGTTCTAAAGGCTATCTCTCAGGGCAGCGTCTGGCGCCAGGAATCTTAACTCTACAAAAACCTGAGTGTCTCTTCTGTAGTTTATCCCCTTTTGATCAGGATTCTCTGACAAATATCTGATTAAGATATTCAATCACAGGGCTGAGCCCCGGTGGCGTAGTGGTTGCACTCGGGACTGCGGCCCACTGGGACGGAGGTTCAATTCCAGCAGTGGGGCTGGGCCTCCTACTCCCACCACCGGAGAGCAGTGATCCCCCCCCCCCCAAAAAAAAAAAAAAAGATATTCAATCACAGTATCAGTCACCATTCCATTAAAGGTCTCTTGGCAAAGAGAGTCTTCATGAGGGCAGTTAAAAAATAATTTTTTAAAATGAAAAAATCGTGTAGATTTAAAGTGTCCGTTTCAAAATTATCGTCCATTCGTTGCAATGGGTCAATGCCCCGGGGCCTGGTTTAGAGAGACAGTCACGTGTGTGCAAATATTTCTGAGGAGGCTTGCAGGATGGCATTATGGAAACCCACACTTTAGCAGTTAGCAGCTGAGGACACAGCCACTATGCTACGGGGCTCCTAGAAACTCCTGCTTTAGAAACAGCAGGAGCATCCCTAACTGTGGGAGTTAGAGACCCTGCTGCCCTTCCAGGGATACCCCGCAGCAGTGTGAGAGACACATGGGGCAGGAGTCTAGCACAGAAAGTCAGGCAAGCTACCAACGAACATGAGCATGTGATGTGAGCTTGCCACAGACCACATGGTGCTCGAACTGCGTTCCGGGCATGGACTCATTTAATCCTCAACCAGCCCTGTGTCATGGATGCTCCGGTCAGCTCCATCATAGAGAGGAGGCCACTGGCCCCGGGAAGCTGGGCCACGTTCCCACAGCATCTCAGGTGCCTGTCACTGTATGCGTTTGCCCCACATGACCTTTCATGAACCTTTTTGAGTGTTACACTCCTGACCCCATGCCAAATCAGGGCATGGGGCTCAGACTGGAGAGTCCATAGTCCACTCCTCTAAGCAGCAATAGGGCAGGGCCTCTTACTTTTCCTAGCATCTGGCCGGTCTGTGCCTTTCACCCGAGAGACATTCAGGGAGGCAGAGGTATGAGGAATAGGCGATGTGGGGTGGGGCTGCGCCAGGACTTCCTTCCAGGGACCTGGTGGGAGTCCCCTGTGCTTGGGTGTCAGATAGCCGGTGGCAGGAAGGAGGCACAGGGGTGGGCTGTGGGGCCACTTGGACCCCAGCAGATGGCCAGCGTCGCCCCTTTCCAGATGCTGCACTCAGATGCTGCAGCTCAGCCCCTCCTCCGCGTGGGATTCCCGTGGTGGCGATCACTGAGCACTACAGGGTGCCTTGGGGCTGGCTGCTGTGGTTCCTGTTCTGCTGCCGTCTCCCAGATCATCAAGGCCATCCACGTCACCACCCTCCCTCCTCCCCAAACCACAGCAGAGCTCAATGGCCTTTGGGTCCCCAAGGCCATGGAGCCAGCCCATGCGCAGGACTTTGTCCTTGCTGCCCCCTGTCTGGGGAGTCACTCCTCTAGTCTAGGTCTGTCTGCCCTGCCAGACTCAGCTGAAACAGCTCCCCTCCCACCCCACTGCTGGCTCCTCTTGGGGCTATTATGGCACGGATCCTCCCTCCCCAGGCTCCCTCTTCCCGGGTGTGAGTCCTGGGCTGTGGTTCCTTCTGTCCAGCACATGGTTGGGGCTCACTAGTTTTGCCAAAAGATGAGAAAGTGGATACACTCTGAGGCCTGACATGGGAGGCAGGAGAAAGGGTTGGGGGAGGCCGACCTAACCAAGCCCTTTGTACAGCCCTAACCGACCTAATCAAGCCCTTTGTACAGACCTAACCAAGCCCTTTGTACAGAGACCCTGCCCAAATGGCCAGGAGCGCGGTGGGCTGACCTGAGGTTCACTAAGCCTGTCTTCTTCTCGTCCAGCTTCTTGATCAGCTCCCGGATTTGGTATCGGTTCATCGGCACCTTGTTTTGCTGAGGGAGGGAGGGAGGGAGGGTGGGGACCGCGTAAAGCTAGTGGAGCAGAAACTCTGCCCAGCAGCTCTCTGGCAGGCCTTGCTCTCAGGGACACGTCCTCATGCCCCACTTGACTGGGACCATGGCTGACAACCGAGGTCCCTGAGGAGACCCGAGCCCACAAGATGGGAGCGCAGGAAGTGGTCCTGCCCATGGCTCACTGCCCCAATTCCAGAAGGTCTCCCTTCTGTGAGGGCGAAGGAGACCAGATAGGTCAGTGAAGTGGGTGGCCTGGTATGGGCAGGAACTGCCTTCTGCAGCTTGGCGAGGTTCCGTCTCTCTTCCTGTCCCCTTCACCTGGTTGAGGCTCCTCCTCCTGGGCATGGACGCTGAATGTCAATCTACCTCTGTCTGGGACCCGTCAGACTTTCCCCTTTCGGGTCCTCTTCTGGGGCTTCTCCAAGGGCCCTCTTTAAGAGTGCCCTTCCAGGGCCTCCTCACCTGGGGCTGCGGACAATGCTAGGGCCACAGATGGGAAAACTGGGGCTCTGGGATGGGGTCTCCCTCCCTTTCTCACCTTCCCAGTAAACACAATGGGAGAACGACTTAGGAAATGAAACCCACATCTTCAGGTAGCATCGTGGGTCATCAAACCATCCCACATACAGAATGACTTCTAGTAGGGCTATTGAGGGAGGGCTATGGTTTCTGGCTTCCATGCTGGCCAGATAAATGAGGTGAGATGCCCACACCACCCATCCCTGGAAGCATGTACTTTCTCTCCCTCCCTCTCTCATGTCCACCCCCACCTTCCCCCAGCACAGAAGGACCACACTACCTGCAGCATCATTTTCCTGAACTGCCCCACTGACATCTTCATCCTTCCAGCGGAGCTCAAACCCGTGAAAAAGTCCAGGATGGTGATCTTTTGTTGTTCCACGTAGCTCTGAGGAAAGTGGGAAACACCGGGAGTAAACACTTGATCGTGTGACGACTCTAACAGCTCCCACTGCCTGTTCAGTGGTCACTCAAGCTCCCAGACCTAGAAAGGCGGAGGAGATGGTAGGAAAGCTCGAGTCTCCTGGACACTCGCCGTTGTGGATTATGAAGACCCTGGCCCAGCTCCGAGTACAGCTGTGCTACACATCATGAGGGTCCTTTATTTACTTATTGTTATATTTAATACGTGAATCACATCATTCCATAGTTCAATCGTGTCAAATAGAATGGTACGATTACTACCATAATCTGTTCTTTGTGTGGGTGTGTTTTAAAAACCAGTTTTATTGGCATACAACTCATTTTGGCATACCAGTCAATGGTTTTAATATCATTAAAGAGGTGTGTAATCATCATATGAGATCCATATTAGGTCATTTTATTTTTGTACTCATTAGCACCCCATTACTGTTGTCCCCAACTTCTCATGTCACAATCTGAAGGAACTGTTAATATAGTTACTGTCCCTGTAGATTTACCCAATCCTGGATTTCATATAGAGAAAGTCATATCAACCCTCCCAACAACAGCGATAAAATAAAACACAGAAAAACCTCCATCCAAGGGGAAGCAGAAGAACAAATGAAAAATAGTCCCTAAGGAACAACAAATGATAATAAAAGTTCAATTCATCCATCTGATAGAATTCAATCCATCTGATAGAAAGATCATCCAGGTCCCTGGCCAATGGTCTGGGCCAACTCAGTGGGGGTTGAATCCCCCAGGACTCTGCAAGTGGATCTTTGGCTTCCCCAGGCTTTCCTGGCTTGCTGTACGCTGGATGCTCAGAATGAAAGCTCCAGTACATCTCCCTCATCCGACCTTGTCTGATGGCATGGCACCGCCCCCGGGGTTGCTAGGCTGGGATCTTGAGCACACCTCCAGCCTGTCTCTCCCTCAGAGCCTCTGGTGGCACTTTGCTTAACAGTCACCGGAAGTTCCCTATAGAGGCCCTGCTCACATGGAATCACCAGGGCTGAGCCCCGGGCCTCTGCTCTTGTTCCCCACCCCTGTGTAATGACTCTCACCCTTCTGCAATGACCCCCAAACCTACGTGTCCAGCTCTCCATACTGACCACCAACCGAACACGCCCAAGCCGGCATCGCAGTGAAATCGTCATCCATCCTGTCCATAGCGAGTCTTCTTCAGCGTGCCGAGGGCTGTGGGGGACCCTCGGAGGGAGCCCTCAACCCCACCCTCCTTCCTCCCAGTGGGGCTGGCAGGATGAAAATGCTGGAGCTTGGCGTGGGGTGGGACTGGCCAGGCCATGTGTGAGACATAGGTGTGAGGCTCGGGGAAGGTCTGGGGTGCAGACGGTGGGCTTGGGGAGTCCTGCTGGGGGGTAGTTCCTGGTTGTGGCAGAAGCAGCAGCCATTTAGGCAAGCGTTTGGGGTGTCATATAAACCAAATTCCCTGTTTGCTTCCAGGGGAGGTTATCTGACTTGCAAAATCCCTCGGCATTCTAGAACTTAGCACACACCCCTCCCTTAGCAGGGGCTCCTCTCCTTGGCCCTGGAACCAGAGGCAGAGAGCAGAGTGGTCAGAGCAGGAAGCCGACTCTGAGCCCGGAACCAGCAACCTCCCCATTCCTGGTCTGCAGCCAGGGGTGGGGTTGGGGAGCCGTGAGCTGCTCTGCCAGGTGAAGGTGGTCATCCTGGAAGGGCTGGGACAGTCATGTCCACGCTCGTGGTCTCTGGTCTGTTACCCTCACCCTTGCTCCTGCCGCCACCACTCACAGAAACAACCCAGCCAGAGGCACGAGCCAGGTACCAGGTACCCAGGGAATGCAGGACTCAGGTGTCCCTCATTAGCTGCAGCCCCCAAACCCCTCGCTGGACCCTGGGCGTGTCCAGGGTTGGAAAGAGCCCGTGTGCATGGGTTGCTGAGCCTGGTGGTACAGTGGGTCTGTGTTTGGCTACTTAACCCAAAGGCCGGTGGTTCAAAGCTGCCTTGTGTCTCCTCGGGAGAAAGGCCTGCGCACTCGCTTTGGTCAAGATCCCAGCCAGCTCGCCCACCCAGCCCAGGCCATTCTGCCACATACTGGCACCCTACCACACAGTGCAATCCTTTCTGTGGCTGTTGCCTTCACAGATTACCTCATCTTTCTCCCATGGAGGGGCTGGTAGGCTCGAACTGCCCGCCTTCCAATGAGCAGTTGAGCGCTTGACCAGCAAGCCTGCTGGGCTCCTTTTTTATAAAGGTCCCAGCTTAGGGGACCCAGTGGGAGCTCCACACTGTTGCACCGAGGTGCCGTGGGTCAGAACCGATTCCATGGCCTCTTACAGGTTGCACAATTGTATGTGGAGACACTGTCTGCTTCGGTGCCTGACCTTTGATGGGTGGTGCATTTAGTGTGTGGTGGAGCCGGGGGATGGGGTACTGGGGTGGGCAGGGGTGGAACCCTTGCTGTCGCAGACGCTCCTGCACCAACCAGTTCTCGGCTCTTCTCTTCCTGGAGTGGTGGGGTCTGGGTGAGGGGAACGCTCTGAGATGTCACAGGTCAGCTCTCGGTAGGGAGCCCAGGGACTGGGAGAGGAACGGAGAGGCTCACCTGGATCAGCTTCACAGGGCTTGTCCACAGGTAGGCAGTTTTCTTGGTGGAAAGGCCTTGCACTGACTTGTAGATCACGTCCAGCTGGGGGTGAAGGGCACACACCCCGTCCAGGGTTTTCACGAACTGCTCAGACACCTGCACATTCTGTGGTGGGGAGGGAGGGGAGCTGTTATGGGGAGGGCCCTGCCACTGCCACTGTTTCACCTTTCCCGAGGGTCCCAGGGGTGGGCATGGGGGGAGGGCTTTCACCCCGCCAGAGTGGAGGCATTTCATCTCTTCACGTTTGCTAGGGGGCTGGGGGTATGATTTGACTTGCCAGCGTGATTTTGAGCAGATGTACTCATCTGGTGACCCTGTGACACCCGTCAGCTCAGCCCTGCTCTCCCTCAGGGGACCCCAGACAAGCTGTCACGTGGACAAACCCGCTGACACCACCTGGATCTACGCGACTGTGGTTCTTCAGAGCAAGGGCTCGGGGGAGGTGGCAGCCTGTGTGAACGTCCTATGGTGGCCCGGCATTAACTGGGAAGTGCTCTTTTCGGGACATGTCCTCCAAGCTGGCTTACGGGTCACAGGAGGAAGAGACTTGGTGACAGGGACCCTGGGGACACCTGGCTCAACCAACCTCATCCACGGGCTTCCTCCCTTGGAGGTCCTGCTGGGCAGCGTTTGGCTGCTCAGAGAAATCCATACACATTGAAGAGCTGGCGTCCTACTCTCTCTGTCGATGTGGCCGAGCAGTGGACAGAGGGAAGGAGAAGCCAACCCAGACCTCCTTCTGCAGACCGGGCCTGCCGTGTGATCATAGCTCAGTGTTCATACGCCATCTGGTGTCCACAAGTGCCACTTCCAGACAGTGTCCCCAAGCGCCCCAAGGTGTCAGGTCTGAGCTTACAAGCCTGCCCTGCAGGGGAAGGAACCACTGCCCCCCAAGGTGGACAGTGGGGGACATGGGACAGGGGGGCGGGGGGCTCTCAGAGGAGAAAACACAAGCTCTGGAAAGCAGAGGAACACAGGAAAAGCAGGCATTTTCCGTCACGTTTTCTAATATGGGAGGGCTTCAAATAGGTCACACGACTTGATGGGAGCCAGCCCAGAGATGCCGAGGGCGTTCTTGGGTGCCCTTTGGGGCTGGATAGCAAGTGCAGGCACCTCCCATGCTCCGAGGTCTCTCTGGGGTCCTGGTCCACCATGCCCTCTGCCACGGGAGAGAGGCCAATGCAGGTCACGGGTCTGCTGCTGGTTCCTGGGCCTTTCTGCAGAAGCCACTTCACCAACGTCCCTTATGGTTTTATCACCCGTCTTCTTCCTCGGCTCTTATATGTGGGCTTTGCGGGTGGCCTGGAATGACCGACTGTCTTGGTGGGTCACACGAGGGAGCAGGTGACAAAGCCTACAGCACTTCCAACTGCAGCCAGTCAGACCAGAGACCCCGCTGCTTCAAGCTGGCCCTCCTCCCAACGAGGACACAATCATTTAAAGGGGAGTTCAGGGAGACTCCGCAAAGGCAAAATCGCTCACACAGCAGGGGCTTTGGTGAGGAGCTGGGAGGTGTGCCCAGTTTCTCCGACGGCATGGAATCACAGCTGGTGCTCACCACTTGAAACTCACATGCAGACTGCGATCTGGAAGTTCCTCGCGCTGGCCATTCAGTCTGGACGAGGTGCGCCGCACGCCGGTGTGGACCTCTGGGTGCTGGCAGACGGCTGCTTCCACCCTCAGCCAGGGCCTAGCGGGGACTTGGTTCTTTTTCTTTGGTGTTCATCGATTTCTTGAAATACAATTCGTCCGTCGAAAACTTTGTTTCTGAGGTCTGTGTGAGAAATCCTGTTATGTTCTCATCACCCGTTCCATGAACTTTTGGAAGGCCTCCGGGCTAGATGCCTCGTTCACTCCGGGCTCCGTTTCCAGGAGCTGGAGGTCAAGTCTTCAAAACCCCACCGAAATCACCAGTTAAAATGGTCTCAACAAACCTTCCCATTCGACTCCAGTGGTCTGTGGGGAGGATGACTCAACGCCCTTTTAATACATTTAGACTCTCGAACTGGAGGAGAGGGGAAGTCTCTGTCCACCAAGCCCAAAACATAAGCAGCAAAAGCGTCCTATTTGTCTGGGCAAAGCCCTGCAGGAGGGCGGGGATACTGCCTGGATGGGGAGCTGTGGGCCGGGGAGCAGCCCTGGGTCCACTCCCCGTCCAGCCATGCACCTCACTTGCTGGGTGGGGCCATCAAAGCCCCACCCTCTCTGCTTGTTTCCTTTTGAGGAGTTGGGCAGGCTGGCCTTTGGAGCACAGTGATCCAGTGAGCGGCCATGAAGGAAGTGGCTGACAGGCGGGGGATGTGTATATATGGCGGGCAAGTCAAGGATATTGCCATCACCAGCTTCCACCTCTGTGGTCCCTTAAGACCCAGAAAGCCAGTAGCGGGCAGCAGCCAGACCTGGCCTCCCTGGCTCCCCCACTCTGCTTCATCAAAGTGAAGCCATTTCACCTCGCATGCTGTTCTGAGCCCAATAGGCCGAGTCATGGGATGGAAGGACAAGAAGGTTGTCCACTCTGGTCCTTTAACAACCCCATGATTCCGTAACTATGGGGGACTGCAGGTGGCTGTCAAGGACTCCTCTTTCGGC
>PVJH01044059.1:0-13234 GCA_004026705.1 Nesogale talazaci | reverse complement strand
TGGTAACCCCTTGTATGCTTCAAATGTCTCACAATTTGAGAAAGATCAGGTCAAAACACCCTCCTTCTACTTAAGCCCCTGGTATCAACGCTCCCTATTTCCCCTCCCTCTCCACTCCTACTCCCTCAGGAATCCTTGATAACTTACAAATTATCATCATTTTGTCATCTCGTACACTGTCCAGTGCGTCCCTTCACCTACTTCCCTGTTGTTCATACCCCAGAGAGGAGGTTATATTAGATCCCTAAAATTGGTCCCCCCTTTCTACTCCAGCCTCCCTGTATCTCCACTCTCACCACTGGTCCTGAAGGGACCATCTGTTTTGAATTCCCCATGTGTCCGACCCCTATCAGTACCAGTGTACATCCCCTGGACTAACCGGATTTGTATGATAGAATTGGGATCATGATAGCGGGAGGGAGGAAGCATTTAAGAACCAGAGGAAAATTGCCTATTTCATTATTGCTACATTGAAACTTGTCTGGCTGTCTCCTCCCTGAGACCCTTCTGTAAGGGCATGGCCCTTCACCTACTGATGGGCTTTGGTCCCCCAATATGTTCTCCCCCTCACTTACAATGATATAAATTTTAGTTCTTTGATATCAGTTCCCTAAGTTATCTCTTGATCGTGATTGATTTAGGAGAAGAGAGCAAATGTAGAGGTTTGGGCAAATCATGCGTGGAGTCCATGACTATATTTTGGGACTTTTCCTGGAATTCCTTGCTATCCCTTAGGAAGTTCCCAAGAATCTGATACATGTGAGAACTCTTAAAACAGCTTGGTGTCCATGTGGAAGACAAGAAATTCTGAGAGTAGCCATGCTGGGCAAGAAGTTGCTGTTTTTCTTTTCCTTCTTAGAAATTTCTTAATAAAATTATTTTACATCATCCATGTTTTCAAAGAGTAAATCTTTTTCTTATTAAGATAACCCTGCTGGGAGAAAGCCAGCAGGGCAAAAAAAAAAAAAAATGCCATTCTTCACCACGATAGAATCACACTGGAATTCGACCAAGGTAAGAGGATAAGCAACCACCAGAAGTCCCATATTCTCAGTCTTGTGTAAGAATCTGCCTATATCCCAGAGATCAAATAACATGGCTAGAGAATTCTGCTTATCATTTTTTGGGGGGCGTGGTAGGGGTGGGGCATCACTGCCCTCTGGTGGTCGTGGGAGCTACCCAGCCTTGCTGCTGCTGGATTTGTTCCCCTGCCCAAGGTAATTTTTTTTCCTGTTTTTCCATTTTTACTATGTTTTTCCTGTTCCCCACTTCTGTCTCTTAGAAATTTTTATAATATTCTCTATTTGTTAGAAGCATACATGGCATTGATTGTCCAGAAAACTCTGTGAATCTTTCCTTTATTTGTCTTAATTGATTTTTAGTAAACCAAAAGCTAATTCCTATTATCTGGTTAGGAACATGTTGAATTAGTCCTAAAACTAGGGAGGCCCTGAAAAACCAGAATCTAAAGTCCATGGGGCACATTTTCCAGCTGTTCCTCAGGCCGGTTTTGGTTTTTCTCTGTCCTCAGGCTTCCACATGGGGTGGGAAGTGCCCTGAGGTGCCCGTGTAAAACCTGGAACTTCCTCTCTCCTTCAAAAACTCACTTGGATAACAGTCATGCCTCAGAGTGAATTTTTTCTTGAGAAAATCCAAGGACAGATGCATTTCCACCTGAGAAGCCTAACAATCCTTTTAAGTAAATGTTAATTATCTTATTAAGAACATTAGGTCAGTGGAAGCTGAGAAAAAGATCACTCTCACAATTTCTCCTACAGTGACAGAAGGTCTCATAACAAGTCAGATTTTGTAGCTGGAACATGTAAATAATCTATTTTGATATCTTTTCTTTTAGTCTAACATTTCTTCCGACATCCAGAACTTTTTTTGACTTTGCATTGTTTCAGGAGTGTGTGTGTGTGTGTGTGTGTGTGTGTGTGTGTTCTTGCAAAGACGCAAATTAGGAATCATGACCTAAAAAATTCTTCAAAACCAGCACATACAAGAAAAAGAAGAGTCCTTTGCCCTTCCATTTCAGCCTGCTAGACCAGGGGTCAACAAACTGCAGCTCAAGAGTCTTGTGCGGCTCGGTAGGTGTAAACGGGCGGTTCAGAAGTAATGTTAAAACATCCACCACGCCTCCCTGTGGTGGGCCCTGGAAAGACAGAATCAGGAGCCTGCCGCCCTGCTTTTCCAGCTGCTCCTGGGCCAGCTGCAGCTTCTCTAGCCTCAGGTCACCACATGTGAGTGCGAAGGGCCCTCAGGGTGCCTGTGTAAAACCTGAAACTCCTCCTCTCCTTTATAAAAGCTCAATTGGATCACAAACCAGGCTTTGGGTGTGAATTCCTTCTTTTGTGAAGCCAAGGACTGAGGTATTTCTAACTGGAGAAAGTTAGCAATCATACCATCTACCCCACCTAACCAGGAAACAGCTAGAGATGGAGAGACCTCCATCCCTGATCTCATAAAGAATCATGTGTATGAAATCTCACCAGGGAATGGAAATGGAGGTGGCGATTTGGACAGAACGTGTGTGGAAGTCTGTGACAATATACTGGAACTACATTTCCTAGAACCGCTTGCCATGCACAGAGAGAGTTCCTGAGAATCTTGTATGAATGTAAACTCTTAAAACTGCTGGGTCTGCATTTGTAAGACAAACAATACCCGGCCTGGCCATGCTGGTTGGGAAGGATTTCTACCTCTTTCAGAATTTCTTAATAAAATTTACAACAGTGTTTGTCTTCCAAAATTAAATCTTTTTCTTGGTAAGATAAGAATCTGAATTCTGATTACGCTGATCAGAGCCAAGTGGTGGCTAGAACATGCAGAATCCTGGACACTCGGCAGTCCCTTTCAATAGACCCCTTTTTCCTTCTCCCACTCCCTGTAATATATCTAGCTTGTTCTTTCATGAGAATAGAAGACTCATTCCTTTATAAGAGTAGCAGGAACCACGGGAGCAGTCTAGAACACATTTCAGAAGGCCTCTCAGGAAGAATGAATTTTTGCCAAGCAAAAAGAATGGCATGCGCTTTGGAGAAAACAAGCGATGCAGCATAAGTGAACCAAGAGAGAAAATAAGAATAGAGTTAATAAGGACTACAGCTAGAAATTAAATCAAGCAAAGGGATTTCTAATTTATTCACAAATCTGTGTTTGAGTAAAACACCTCTGGCAAGAAAACATGGGGAATGGATTAAAACGGGAGAGATATGAAAGGCAGTGAGACTAATTAAGAGACTGTTCAATGGCCCAGGACTTACACATTGTAGGATTTAGCATATAACTCAATCCCGGGCTTATTTTATTTTAAATAATAATGAATGAGAGCTTAAAAACCAGAGGCACTGATGCGTATGAATAGAGCAGATTGAAAGCAGAGCCTCAACTCCATTTTAAAGTCAGTGAGAGCTGGATGTTTGTGTGTCAATATGGCTCCCATAAGGACATGTGGGCAGTGTTCAGCTTGTCAATCAGGTTGCAGCTTGATTGCAGGGCTCCCCAGAAAAATGGCTCTCTGGAGGCCAGCCTCCCCCTCTCTCTGCTTCATTTTCCTGCTGTTGAGACAGTTGGAGAGCCAGAGGAACCACGTGGAGAACTGAGCCAGCATCAAGAATGCTTCTCCTGCCAGGGAATCCACAAGACTTCTTCCTGCATTCGGCATCTGTGGTTGTGACTGCGGGAGTTTGAAGAGGGATTTATGGACTAGAATTGGAATAGGGAGTAATATCGGACTTTGGGGCTTGATGGGCTCTGGGCCCAGATGTTTATGATTGTATGTAATTATAGTTGTATATAAAAATTCTTGATATAAAAATCTTTCTTCTGCATCCATCAGTGTCGGTGGATTTGTTTCACTTTGTCCTAACAAAGCCTAAAATTTGTCCTAACAACACATACAATTTATGTTGTAATCTAAAAAGTACCTTTTTAATAACTGTTACTCTACCCTGCATGCTGATCTAACTACCCTATACTTGAGTATAAGCTGAAGGACCTAATTTTACCACAAAAACTGCATAAAAAATGTGCTGGAAAACTCAGCTTATACATGAGTCTATATGGTATATACTTGAAATATTCATTTTTTCCCAGAGGTCTTGAAGGTAATGGATATCAAAATCTATTTCCAAAGGTTATTCCCACTAGAGTCAGATGCAAGATGTGATAACTTAATACCTAAAGGACCCTGATACACAGTGCTATTGATAAACTTTTATAGTGGACTTCCAGAAACATATGATTGAGAGAGAATATTTTTTGTTAACAAGTTACCAGGAAAACCTGTCCTACCACCATTCAGTGACCATCTTGATAATGAACTGAAGGGAATATACCTTTAACCAACCAAGTAACCCCACTTATGTGTTAGTCAACTACTTCTGCCAAATCTCTATTTCTTTTTTGTTGTTGTTGTTGTTGTTGTTGTTTTTTGGGGCATCACTGCTCTCCAGTGGTCGGAGTAGGAGGCCCAGCCCCACTGCTGGATTGAACCTCAGTCCCAGTGGGCCGCAGTCCCGCGCACAATCACTACGACAGCCTAATCTCTATTTCTTTATATCCTCCCCTGACTATCTTTTAGCCAGTTGTGATTACTAACTTTTGAATATTACTGAGATTATTTTTAAAATGCATTTTTCATCATTGAAACCATGGTGAAGAAACCATTTTTATTCTGCAAATCTGAAAGTATTCCTGGCCCAGGCCATCTCTATCCTTCAATAAACATTTCCGGCTTTTACTTTAAGCAGACTCTTGGGGGGGGTAGTGAAGTGTGCCCAACATTCAAATGGGTCCTTAGGGCCAACTTTGTGATTGTGGAAAATATTTGAGACAGACGGTCAAAGTGAGACATAGAGGCTCCTTGTCCCTATGTCAGGACCAAGAGAGTGAATACATTTTCCAATGGGTATATATAAAGGTACTTAAAGATCTCTCAAAAGACACATGCATCATATAGTGAGCATATTACATAGTCAATAGGTAATGCCATAAGCAGGCAACATAATAAACAAGCAATGAGGTGAATTATCATCTTGACCCAGTGTTAACTGATCTCCACCACCCGTGAGGCCTCCCCAAGAGAGTAGTCTGTGATCAGTTTCAGCAAAAGATGTCAGAAGTGGGTTTTCTACATTTCATAGTCGATTGGCTAAAGAACCTGATTGATCTACCACAATCTTGACTTATTTACAACAATCCCTTTAGGAGAGGTTATTGGTGGAACTGTGCTCCATCATGAGAATGTGTATTAAGACCTATTTATATCTTCCCACACTGGAGACGCCTATCTAGACCCATGGGTATGAGCATTTAGTTGCATTGCATTCCATCTGGTTCCTCAGTTTACCATAGACTCTGTAATGTCGCTCTACAATTCTTGGCGTCAGAAGTGGGAACAGGTACCCACAGCTACTTCCAATGATACGGGACCAGGGTTTGGTGCCAAGCAGACGTGTTGATTGCTCTGTGAATTTCTTAAGGGTCACTACCAGGAAAATAACTTCTTGATCTCTTCTGTAGATCTTTTGTGGCTACTAAGGACTCTAATTACACTTTATCTTCGTTTATAAGATTGCTTTCTGTTTTTTCATGTGAGAATTTGTCATAAATCCAGAAACACCATGTGTTTGTATGCCAGCAATTGTTACCTTCTGGTATAGGTAAGAGACTGCTGTGTTAGTCTGGGTATACTAGAGAAACAAATTGATAGGCACACATATGGATATAAGGAAAAGATTTATATACAAGAGGAATGGGGCATTGAGAAAACATTCCAGCCCAGTCCAGTTCAAAGTCATAAGTCCGATATTAACCCATATGCCTGATATCAGTCTATAAAGTCTCCTTCTGACGCAAGAAGTCACAGGTCAGTGGGTGCAGAGTCCCGGTGCCAGCAGGGGTCTTCCCAGAGCTCGTCGCTTCCAGGGCTCAGGGTCCATCAACAGCATCCAGTGGTGGTAGAAGCAACTCAGTGCTGGCAGGGATCTCCATGTAACTTCTCCAGCTTCAGACGTGTGATTCCATCAGGGTAAGGCCGTGTGGCTTCTCCTCTGGTTCCTTTAGCTCCTCCGACACTGCCATCTTGTCTTGTCCATAGTTCGTTGTCTCTGAGACTAACTCACTCCCAACAATTGGGGAGCTTCTCATCCCCACGAGGGAAATATCACGAGATTTCCCAGAAGTCTCACGTGAAAGCCATGCCCATACGGAGGCCTCATGGCTACTCAATGGCTATCTCCAGATTAACAGGCTAGACTCCACCCCTACATCTCAATCATGAGATTAAAATAAGCACATGACCGCCACAACTGCCTTTAATCTAAAATGTAGTTCATGTATATAACTGAAGATTGTGTTTTTTTAACTTATCAGAGTGCTGGATATTATCTGAAAATTTATAAATGCCACGAGAAATTGCATGGGTTGAACTCTTGTAAGGACCGTCACTATGCGCACTAGTTAAGAGAAAGCATAGGCTGCTGTGCATCAGGAAACACATGTCATTTGGTAAAACAAAGACCATCAAGTCTGAAGATCACACTGGATTTCTTTCAAGTATTCTGGTGGCATATGTGTCCACTACAGGCCTGATTGCGGTTGCATGCGGTGGCCATTAGTGTGGTGTGTTAGCAGGGTTCCCTAGAGAAACAAAGCCAAGATACTTATGATTCTATAAATGGATAGGTTTAAATAGTCAGAAGGAATATGACAGCTATTTAGTCCACACAGCACTACAGAGGGTTCAGGTCAACTCGCTTTCATGGAACAGTTAAGATACCGCACGTCCCTCCTCTCACTCAGGCTGCTGGTCCAAGTTCAAGAAAGCTGACAAGGGAATCTGCCCTGGGGCAAGGCAAGCAGAGTCAGCCCACAGGCAGCAGATGCCAGGGTGGTGCAGCAACAGCCAGTCGTGTGGGAGCATAGCAGAAGCAGACCTTAAAGTAGCCTCAAGCTCTAGAAATGAGTGGCAAAGCAACACAGATTCACCAGTTGGCAGGTTAAGGCAAAGGACTGGCTCCGGCAGCAGTTCCTGTTCCAATCTCCAGGGAGATAGAGAGAAAGAGGCCCGTCTTGGAAAGCAGTGTTTCACAAGGACCCTCAAAAACTCCATCTTTCCCACACATTTTTTGAAGACCCATTATACTTAAAGAAAAGAGGTAGTTCTATCTGAAAGTAAGACTAGTAGTTCCAGAATAAAAAGGAGACATAAGGAAAATCTAAAGGAAAATCAATTCGGCCAAAGAGGTTGGGTATTTACAGAATCTGAAGGAGCTGAGTCCCGGTGGCGTAGTGGTTGAGTGTGGGACTGCAGTCCATTGGCTTGGCAGTTCAAATCCAGAAGCAGCTCTCTCGGAGCAAGGCTGGTGTAGCTCCCACGACCACCAGAGGGCAGTGATGCCCCCCCCCCAAAAGTAAAATAGAAAAGCAAAAACTGCTTACCAAGGAAGTAGGAAAAGGGAAATAAATTGATCATCTCTCAATTTTCAAAATATATAAGCAACTTGAACATATGTAAATGATTCAAATGGCTAATTCTTATCTTGGATTGTGGATCAAAGGAGAGAAAAATGGGAATAAGCTTAGGTGGTAAAGTCATGTAGCTTCAGAAAAGATTTTGAAAATCTATTCATGAAAACAGGAGAGGGGAGGGATTTGGGGAATGGACCCCCCCAAAAAAGAAGAAAAGATATGGGAGCCAGCCCATATTCAGATGGGTCCTAAGGGGTGGTTGTGTAATTAAAAGGAGAAATAAAAATATCGACACAAGTTTTTAGGTGCTTGCCTCCTTCATGTAGCCAGGTCCAAGTAGGAGAAAGAGAGAGAATGTATTCTTTCACCAGCTTAAAGAGTCTCAGGGCATGCAACCCCCCCCCCCAACCACAGACACCTACCTATGTAACAACACGGGCAGTATCTTACCCCTTGGGGTCCCTGAGTTCATTGGGGCAGTAACTTAACAAAAGTACTGGTGTAGCAGGGAGTGACTGTCCCCTAAGCTGAGAGGAACAATAGCATCATGTCTGCTGCTATATATACAGCTGTGTGCTGGAGTATACATCCACCTTGTGCTTGTAATAGGCATCACCGAAGTAGCACTCTAATGGGAGGATATTGGGGGAATGATTTTTAACTAGGAGAATATAACTGGGACTCTTCTTCAGCTCACAAATATGAAGGCCTCCATCCACCCAGATTTGTTTTTTCAGGCTTCTTTAATCCTGTGAATAGAGAATTTGTCCACATGCACTTTCTCCCCTGTCCCCGGTTTCGACAAGAAGAAAATCCTGTTTTGAACTAAATAAAGACCTTCAAGAATAAAAAAGTAAACTGCTGTCCTAAGCTCACTGCCTTTGCATCAATTCCAGCTCATAGTGACACTCTCCAAACCAAACGCACCACCATCTGTTCAATACTGACAAGCAGTGATCCCATAAGACAAGGTGGAACTCCCCCCTTGGCATTTCTGAGACTCTAACTATTGGCAGGAGAGGACAGCAATGGAGATTCTGGTGGTTTTTGAACTTCCAAGCTAGCCCATCACAGTCCGACTCATAAACACGAAGCCACCAGGGCTCCTGTGGAATGGAGTAAAACCTGTGAGCTTCTGAAACCGTCAATTTGAAAAATCTGTCAACTTAAGTAAAAGAGAAACAACTAATTGTACTCATATATGCATGTAGTCAGTAAAATTCAACACCCCACTTATTTCATTATAAAAAAAGGTTTAGCAGATTATGAATAGAAATAAACTCCATTCAGCCAAAATGACTTTCAGCCAAAACTCTGCAGTTAATATTCTAGAGCAACGGTAAAAATTTTCTAAACTTCCAAATAAAGTCAGGGGCAAAGAAAAAAGGTTGGATGACTTGAAAATATAGTTTTGTTGTGATGGTGGTTTTTGCTGCGTATGCATGTTTTAACTTTGTGTGAACTGGGTCAAGATTTACAGAGCTGATCCTTTTCCCTTTCAATATTTTACGAACATTTTGCTTCCTTCCATTTATTGCAATCCCCACAATATGTCACCAGTGATTCCACTTTCTCGTCTTGCTTTCTGCTCTCAGTTCTCTCTTTCTTTGAACCTTCTGAACTTAGGTCTTGGATAAATGTTTCCTTTTTAACCTCAAGTGGTTGGTCGTTCTAAGGAATGCACACCTTCCTGGTGTTACTGTCCTCTTTATAGGATTTTGTGCTGTAGTATCATCAGGATAATGCATTAAATAGATGTCGCAACTGTGATCTCTACTAATTGGAATGTACCATTGAACTTTGTAAACATTTCTGGGACAGACATTACTTGTAGATGGTCCAGGAAGGAAATAAGCTTTACAGATCACAAACTTCATGTGCCAGCTCAGATTTCCTGGAATGTCTCTCCCTTCTTTGGGTTACTATAAGTATTTTTTACTTATAAGTAAAAGTATTTGACCTGAGCTCAGTTGGTCAACCATTTTTTTTCATATAAAAGTAGCACAAAGCAAATTGTGGACTATGGTTTCTTGAGTGACCTCTGAAGTGCTGGATGATGCAATATGAGGGTAAGTCAAAACAGACCTGCTACAGTTTAACTCATATATAGGTTTATGCCAAACAAAATGTATCTGTGATGAGTGGATGACTGTAGAGATGAAGACAAGCTTGAATACAATAATGATCATGAAGGTTTATTATGAAAAAATTTCATGACAATTGGTCAGAAAAAGGTCAGAAAAGTTTCACCAAGGCATTTTCCCTATTCCTATCCTGACATTCTTAGGGGATACAAGCGCTACCTTCTGAGAATTTTGTTGGGACGCCTTATCCTGTTGTGTTGGTCTGGGTAGACTAGAGAAGCAAATTCATAGACATTTATATGTGTATAAGAAAGAGGTTTATATGCAATAGCAATTGAAAACATCCCAGCCCAGTCCAGATCAAGTTCATGAGTCTAATATTAGACAATATGTCTGATGACAATCTATAAGGTCCTCTTCAGACTCACGAAACACATTCAATGCTGCTGAATGCAGGAAGATCATAGACCAGTGGATTGGAACTCTGGATCCAGTGGCATTGTAAACATCTCAGTGCTGGAAGGGGTCTCTATGTGACTCCTCTGATCTTGAGAGGATTAAGAGTGAAGGGGTGGAATCTAGTCTGTCAATTGAAACTTCATCAATGAAGCCTCTGTGTGAGTATGTCCTTCTCTCAAGAACTCTGGGAATTTCTGCATTTCCTCCTTGGAAGCAGGAGAGACTCTCTGTTGGCTCAATCCTTTGGAGAACCTCTACTGACAATGTTCACTCCCTTGGATATGCTCTACTGATAAGACACATGGTGCTATGACCTGGAAGCTGAAGAAGCCACATGGACCTATCCAAATTGACACCAGATTATGTAACTATCGCACCCATCGACCCTCCAGCCTTAATCTTGTCCCTTCAGACTTCTTTTTGTTCCTTAATATCAAAGAACATGTAAAAGGAGCATGATCCAAAGGTACCAAAAATACCATCGACTTCTAAATAGAACATAAAGTTCTTTGGGAAAGAGTTAGTGAAAGAGTTAGCTGAAGAGTTATCTTCAGCTGTGTATAGACTTACATAGCAAGCATGTTCAGAAATAATAGCTTCACATTTGAAATTTTTAAAAAATGAAGGTGTCTATGATGTTGTAGCAATACTTTTGTACTTACTCTCATATATATAATAGGAATTCTGTAGTCTAGTTAAGTTTCTCTACACTGAATCTCAAAAATGGAGAAGAAAAGATGAAGGGACTGGACAAATGTCTTCCCATCTTCATGGACCATTTCAAAATCTGTTTTTTCTTGGGAAGTTTTCTTGACTACTCCCATGTAAGGAGTAAGAAATCCTCAAAGCAACCAACTTTGTCTCTTTGTGGCATCTGTTGAGGCAGCATCTAGCAATACAGAAAAAGTATCAAATATTTTACATCTTTCTTGGTCTTATGTTTCTCTTAGGCTTAGACTCATTGTCCTGACTTTGAGTTACTAATCATGTTAGCACTTTCATCCAAGCTTTCTGTTTCCTCAAGGACCAGTGCTGATATGTCAATCAGGAAAAGTTCTTTTATTTTAACAATATGGGACTTCTAATTCTTTACTGTGATGAATAAATGAACCCAAATACTTATACAGGGAGTTTCCTTGCCAGGTACCATCCAGTTCATAGAGTCAGCCAGTATTTGATGGAGTATAAAAAAGACTGACAGTCCTTGGAGTCTTGAGCGCCACTGAGTAGTCCTCTATAGAGCAATTCAGCTCTATAAGCAGCAAACAGCAAAACAGGTCACCAATAGTCAGCCAGATATCAAAGGATATATAGTCTGGGGTCTCAAGGTCTGAAGATAAACAAATAGCCAACTAGCTGAGAAGAATCCAAGTCCACACAGAAGAAGCACATTAGCCAGTGTGGCTGAGAGGTGTCAAAAGGATCAGGTCTCAGGCATCAAACAGGAAAAAAACATATTACTGTGTATGCACTTTCCTGAGATGATCACTGAAAACAAGTGGGAATAGGAGAAACAGTAGTGAAAATGGCTAATGGTACCCAACTATCAAAAGATATAATGCCTGAGGCTTCAAAGACTTGAGGATGAGCAAACAGTGCAACAATGCCAAACATAGAAGGAAAACCCCAGCCTGTGTGAGCATGAGGAGTGGAAAGAACCAGGTATCAGGCATCAAAGAACAAAAAACATATCTTTATGTGTCCACCCTCCTGAGATGATCGCTGAAGCCAAAAGGGTACAGAGGCAGACAGAGTCGAGGAAACAGATGGTGCCCAGTCACCAAACGATGAATTAACTGGGATCTTAAAGGCTTGAATGTGAACAGGTGGCCACCCAGCGCAGAAACAGCAAAGCCCACATAGAAGAAGCGCACCAATCTGTGTGATCATGAGGGGTCAAAGGGAGCAGATATCAAACATCAAAGAACCAGGTTAGATCAATGAGAATGAGGGAAGAGCAGGGTGGGTACCCAAGGCCCACTTGTGGGCAATTGGACACCTCCTTACAGGGCAGTCATGGGGAGGAGATGGGTCAGTCACGGGGCTGTGAGCTAGCAATGAAGCATAAAACTTTCCTCTATTTCCTGAAGGTTTCCTCCCCCCAACCACCATGGTCCCAACTCTGCCCTGCAGCTCCAAACTGGAAGAGGTGCACTGGCGGAGATGGAAACGCAGGGAACTCGGGGTAGATGAACCCCTCAGGGTCAGTGGTGGGAGTGGATTTGCCAGATGGGTGGAGAGAGGGTGGGATGGAGAGAGGAAGTCAGCTGTGGGGATCTGCAGACTGTCTCCTATCTGAAGGACAGATGTAGGGAGGAGTAGGCAAGGGGAGATGTTGGTCATTATTGACAAAACAATAATGATTGCAGAGTAATGAGGACTGGGGGGGATGAGGGGGAAAAGGATGGAGGGAATGAAGAGAGGCTCATATCAAGGACCCAAGTGGAAAGGCAGATGTTGGGAGGATGTTGACGAGGGCAGGCAAGTGGGAGTGCTTGGCACAGTATATGTAACTATATATTGAACTATATACGATGAAAAGTGATGTATGAGTCCCCAATAAAATGATTAAATAAAAAAATGGAAAAAAATCCCACCCCTTAGCCTCAATGAGGAACCCTTTCAAAAGAAGTGTTCCCTGCCAAATTGACCAGTGCTTCCGTTGCCAAAGATGGCTGAAAACAAAATTAGATGCTTATCTAATTGCTTTATCAAAGTTTCCTCACAAACAACATGTGTCAGACAGGGTTCTCTAAGAGAAATAAAACCAGGACACTAGTAATTCTCTTTATATATTTATATAGATAGAAGGATATATATAAGATAAGAAATAGACAGTGAACTAATCTATAAAGCAGTACAATGGCTTGGTGTAACTCACTTGCGTGAGACAGCTAGTAAACTGGCAGTCCTTGGAGTCTTGAGGGTCGCCAAGTAGTCCTCTGTAGAGCAATTCAGCTCTATAAGCAGCAAACAGCAAAACAGGTCACCAATAGTCAGCCAGATGACAGAGTCCAAGAGATGTATATTTCAGGAGCGTGGCGAAGCAGGACTTGAAGGAACCTCAACTCACAACTACACAGTCCATGATTAGGCATCCCACGGGTAGTGTTGCTTGGAGCTTGAGGCACAGGACAAACAAGGCAGTTGGCTGGTCCGAAGATCCAAAAGCAAGAGAACAAGGGCAGAGGTTGCCAAGCCTTTTCTATCTCCGC
>PVJH01044058.1:0-13235 GCA_004026705.1 Nesogale talazaci | reverse complement strand
AAAACACGACTTGCATTGTGCCAGCTATCAGCGAGCAATGTGGTGTGACTCTTCTCTCCTTTAGTTCTCAGCCTTCCTCACTCCCACCACCACTCCCAGGATTCCCCCTCCTCCGCCCCCGCCAACAACTCAAAATTCATTGACGTCCAAGGCTGGAAGTGCCAAGGGGGAGTAAGCACAGGCATCGCGTTCTTTGTTTACGGGAATCTACAAGCTCTCACGCTTTCCATTTGAATGGCATTTCATTTTGTCCCGTTCAATGTTTGCTGATAGTTCATGCTGTCTAGAAAAGCTTTGATTAAACCTTCTAATTTTAGCTAAGCTTTTTCTTTCCTGCAGGGCGAATTCTTGACCTGAAAGTTTAGCAATGTGGTCGAAAGGAAAAGAGAGTACATTTGAAGGGAAAAAGAAAACTGGAAGAAATGATAAGTTTGGTGATTTTTATCAGGATATTACTCTATTAACTAGATATCTCTTTCAGATACTCAGCTTATTCATTTCTCATACTCCATGATCTGCTACGTAAAAAGATAAAATCTGTAGCTATAAAACTCCTTATTTTAGGAAACATGCTTTGAAACGGATTGTAGTAGCAATTGTACAGTACTGCTGACTGTGATAGAACTATGAAGTGATATGATATCTGTATAATCTCCCAATAAAATCAATTGGGGGGATGGAAGTAGAAATAAAAATACCATATGATCAAGAAAAAAATAACTCCTTATTTTGTATTTCCTAAAAAGAAATAATGCCACAATATTACTTGTTGCTTCAACACATGGATGCCTTTGCTTCCAGGGTGTCATCATTCTTTTTATATTGGTGGAAACATAGAAGTTATTTATTTTCCTAACAGGGAATTTCTGATTTTGCTTTATCTGTAGTATCTAACTAACTAAGCCAGGTCCTTAGTTAACAATTGTTACCTGATTCTAAATAATTGTAAGAAATCCATTCTGAAAATTCCAACAATTGATGAAAATCTTTATATATATATAATCTTTAAAATAATTTTCATTACGGAAAAAAGTAGAGAGAATAATATAACCAAAAGTCCCCTTCTATTCTCCACATGCTGAGCTTTTAAAAAAAATCATAAATGAGTGTTCATTTTTTAAAATATTTTTTCAGTATCCATTGAGATGAAGTTAAAAAAATATATATTTCTGTGGTGGATTACAGTGATTGGTTATCAAATTAGTGATGTCCCCTCTTCAATTCCTAGTTTTCTAAATTAAAATATATTTACTTACTTTTTGCATTCACAAAGCTTTTTTATTATTAATTTTATTAATAAAGCTTTATTAACAAAGCTTTAGTGCATCTTTATTCCCTCACGCAACTGAAGAAACCATTCATTTTCACTTGTGGATCTATTCACATTTTTAAAGATCATTTTATTGGGGCTTTTACTGCTCTTATAACAATTTATCTATAGATTATGTCAAGCATATTTTTATACATATTGCCATCATTATTTTTAAGCATTTACTTCTGTTTGAGCCCTTGGAATCAGCTCCTCTTTTCAACCCCCTTCCCAACTTCCACACTTGTGACCCTTTGATAAGTTATAAGTTATTTTCATATCCTACACTGACCACTCTCTCCCTTCCCTGGTGGTTTCTTCCCTCTGCTTCTCCCCAACTTCCTCCTACCCTCTGGTATTGCTACTCCCATTTCTATTCCTGAGGGATTTATTTGACTTGGACTTCCTGTGTTGTGAGTTTTTATCTGTGTACATACTCCGGTCTAGCCAACAGTGAAAGGCAAGATTGGGGTCATGATAGTTGGGGGTGAGGAACTCTCAAGGAACCAGAGGAATAGTGTGTGTTTCATTGGTGCTATCCTGTATCCTGGTGGACTCTTCCCTTCCTTGTGACCCTTTTGGGTTTTCGGTCCCCCCTCCGACACCACTCATTTTTAACAGTATGTTTTGTTATTTGCTTGGGGTCTTCTGATATCTGTTGCCTGATCTGGTCAACACCTCACAATCACACAGGCTGATGTGCTTCTTCCATGAGGGCCTGTTGCTTCTCTGCTAGATGACCGCTTGCTTAACTTCAAGCCTTTAAGACTCCAGACACTATTTCCTTACTAATTTGCTTATGCACCCATTTTGTCTTCAGCTATCCTGCTGGGAGGGTGAGCATCACAGAATGCCAGGTTGTTACATCAAAATGTTCTTGCATTGAGGGAGGGCTTGACCAGAGGTCTAAAGTCTGTCCACTGCCTCAATGGATCGCCTTATGTACATAAGCCAAACACTTCTACTTTTATGAATGAATACCTTTACTTATGTATTAAGGGACTGTGACTTTACCTCTATCCATAACTTTGTTTCCTAGATCTTTTCTCTGTTTCCTTTTATCTTCCACCTGTCCCACTACAACGCTCACCCATCCTCTGCCTCTCCATCATGCCTCTCAGCTAGATTGCTGTTGCTCCAACACCTTCAGGATCTTTGCATTCTCCTCGCTGTTGACTTTAATTTCCTGCTTGTTCCCTTGTCCATGGCATTGTCTACTCACTGCTTCCTCCCCCTGCCTCTTCCCCCCATGTCCCTCTGGAACCTTTGGTCCTGTTGCTTTCTCCTTGGGGTTGTTTCCCATGACTATCTTATATAGGTAGGCGAACCAATGATTATGTAGGCAATACAAAAAGAAAACAAAAAATTGCATAAGAAAAGTGAGAAAAAGATACACACACACCTATATACAAACCTAAAATAGATAATTCCACGTCTGTCCACTGACATTTATGATGATCTCCCCACTGGTCCTGGGGGGTTCTGAGAACTGCCCCTCTTAACCTGAAGTCGATTTTGTGGGCTCCTCAGGGGCTTTGTGCCCATAAATAACAAAAGTTTTGAATGGATTTTATTTTTATTTGATGCCTTCCTGCCTCTGCTGTGATGATTTTGACTTTTAACATTTGTTCTTATCTTATCCATTACATTACCACACTTTCAAAAGTAATGCTTATTAGATCCTGGTACAAAACCTATCTGAATCTGATTTGCTTATATTTTATTCAAGTTTATGGATTAACATTCTGGTAGAATTGGTCTAATAGTTCCTTTTCTTGAACAGTCCCTGCTCCTTAAGTATCACAATTGTTCTTCCTTTATATAATGAATTAAGTTGACCTTATGTTTTGACTATGTTTCCATGTTAGCGTTGCTTCTTACCCTTTTTTGCCGGTCATATCCATGAAGGTCAATCGTTTTCTTTTCTTCTTTGAAAATATTCAAAGTGTGATCTTGTAAGGAGCCATCGAATCAGTGCTGATTCATAGAGATACGATGCACAGCAGAACGAAGCATCGTCCTACCCTGTGCCATTCTTACCACTATTTCCGGGTCAGTGTCCACGGTTGCAGTCAATTGATTTCATTGAGGGTCAGAGTATTAATTAGTACAGTAGAGTGACCCACCACAAAACCCTAAGTCCTATGGGGACAACAATGGAGAAGTAGGATCAGGATTGTACCCTGTCTGACCCCACTACACCATGGCAAAACACTAAGGGTGTGCAGCAGAGCATGGAGTTCCTGAGGGAATGCCAAGGATATACTTTGGGGCCACGGTGTAGCACCCAATCTGACTCAACCGGGGGACACTCTTAGAGGTCAATGAAGAGACCTTGAATTATTACAGGTTTTAATTTTGTTATTATTTTTTTACTTTATATATATATTTTTTTGGACATTGGGTTTTTTTGTTGTTGTTTTCATTGTTTTATTTGCTTTGGTGGCTTCATCTTAGGATACTTTTATTTGGGTACATATTGTTATCTCTGCAGGTCTATCTAAATAGCATAGGCTGGATGAAAAGTCTGGAGAAGGATATAATGGGACTGATGGTTCTGAGGGGACATGGGAGATGGGGAGTTGTGGGAAAGGAAGTGGTGTTGACCAGCCCACGGATAGAGGAACAAGTGATTCAAAATCAGTGACAGGGTGGGTGTGAGAGGCCTGATAGGGATTGATCGGGAGTAATGTAACAGAGAGAAATTGCTGGGACCCCAGTGTGGGCTGAGCATGATAGTAGAGTGGGAGGGAAGTAGAAGGAAATAGGGGAAGTAATTGGGGGTGGGGTGGGTAAGGAGTATTTATAGAGGTCTAGATGCAGGCATGTTCATAGGTGAATATATTTATATAGGAAGATGGGGAAATCGATCTATGTGCATATATTTATAGGTCTAGTATTAAGACAGCAGATGGACATTGGACCTCCACTCATGTATTTCCTCAATCCAAGAACACTTTGTTCTATTAAATTGGCATTCCATGATGCTCACCTTCCTGACATGATCACTGAAGACAAATGTGTGCATAAGCAAAAGTGGTCAAGAAAGCGGATGGTGCCTGGCTATCAAAAGCTATAGTATCTGGGGTCTTAAAGACTTGAAAGTAAACTAGTGACGATTTAGCTCAGAAGCAACAAAGCCCAAGTGGAAGAAGCACACCAACTTTTATGACCATGGATGTCAAAGGGATCAATGATCAGGCTTCACAGAACTAAAAATCATAACACTGCATGTCCACCTTCATGATATGATTGCTAATGATAAATGTGTGCATAAGCAAAAGTGGTGAAGAAAGCTTATGGTGCCTAGCTATGAAAAGATATTGTGTCTGGGATCTTAAAGGCTTGAAAGTAAACAAGCGGCCATCCAGCTCAGAAGCAACAAAACCCGCAAGGACAAAGCACACTAGCCTGTGTGACCATGAGGTGTTGAAGGGATCAGGTATCAGGCATCAAAGAACTAAAAATTTCATCATTATAAATGAGGGGAAGTACAGATTGAGGCCCCAAAGCCCATCAACAGGTGAAGTAACATCTCCTTACAGAGGGGTTGCAGGGAGAAGAGCTAGTCAGTCAAGGTACAGTGTAGCAATAATGAAATATGCAACTTTCCTCTAGTTCTTAAGTGCTTCCTTCTCCCCATTATCATGTTTCCAATTCTACCTTACAAATCCGGCTAGACCAGGGGAGGCACATTGGTTCAGATAGGAGCCAGAAACATGGGGCATTCAGGAGAGAGGATCACTTTGGGACCAGTGGTGATAATGGGAGGGTAGAGGGAAGATGGAGTAGAGAGGGGGTACTAATTGCAGGGATCGACATGTGACCTCCTCCCTAGAGTAAGGACAGCAGGGAAGTAGGTAAAGGGACATATCAGACAGTGTGTGATATGACAAAACAATGATAATTTGTAAATTATTAAGGGTTCATGGGGGAGAGGGAGTGCGGAGGGATGGGAAATATGGGGAGCTGATGCCAAGGGCTTAGGGAGGATGTTTTGAGAATGATGAAGGCAACAAGTGTACAAATGTGGTTTGCATACAATGGATGGATGTAGTGATCATGATAAGAGTTGTATGAGCCCCAATAAAATGATTTTTAAAAAATTGTACATTGAACATCACTCCTTTTCAGGACGTTCTCTTCTGGTATATACTGTTTTTGTCAGGAAGAAATTGAAATTATCTTTCCTTTGTAGGTAATCTGTCTTTTCTCTGGTAGAAAGACTGGGTTTTTTACTCCCATAAGGGGTTATAGACTCAGAAACTCACAGGGGTAGAAGGTCACTCTGAGTCTGCATTGACTCAATGAAAGTGGTTGCGTCTTTTTTTTAAATTTTAATCTTTCCATTAGGGCAGTGTTTAAGATTCTTCCTTACCCTTAGGTCCTTCAGATTCATTATAATGTGACTTGGTGTGAATTTTTCTATTTATCCTGCTGCCCCACTCATTATTTAAGGTACATTTTAAATGTAAAAACCACTGTGTTTTGAATTCTGGAGAAATTACACACATATAACTCCCTTCAAATAGCATCTTTTTCTTTTTTCCTTCTACTCTTCTCCAGAATTAAGTTCAAACATGGCTTGGAACTTCTTGATAAACATTCCATATGCCAACTGCTTTTATTTATATGCTGTTACTTTGTTCTTCTGTAATTTCTCCATCCCGACCTCCACATGACTTTTTTTTTTTTAGATTCAAAGACTATTTATATAAGCTCACTTTACTGGAGACTCTTATTGCTCTTATCACAATCCATACATATATCCATTTTGTCACACACATCTGTACATATGTTGTCATCGTCTTTTTCAAAACATTTTCTTTCTACTTGAGCCCTGGGCATCAGCTTCTAATTTACCCTCCTCCTTTCCCTTCCCTCCCTCTCCCATGTCCCCTTGATAATTTATAAAATATTACTATTATCACCTCTTACACTGACTGCTGTCTCATTTCACCCACTTTTCTGATGTTCATCCTCCTGGCATGGGGGCCATACATCAATCATTGTGGTCCCTTCCCCTTACTCCCCACTCCCATGCTACCCTTACCCTCCTAGTAGTGCTGCTCCCCTTACTGGTCCTGAGGGGTTTATCTGTCTGGATTCCCTGTGCTGTGAACGCTTATCTGTACTTGTATACATGTTTGGTCTAGTCAGATTTATAAAATAGAATTGGGGTCATGGTTGTGGGGCTGGGGACAGGGGAGGAAACATTAAAGAACCACAGGAGGGATGTGTGTTTTGTCAGTGCTATCCTGCACCCTGACTGGAGCTTCTCTTCCTTGTGGCCATTCTGACAGAGGGTGTCTAGTTGGCTACTGATGGGCTTTGGGTCTCCATTCTGCCCTCCCTCTCATTCCCATTGATAGGCTTTTTGATTGTTTTGTGTCTTTGATGCCTCATACCTGATCCCATTGACACTTCAAGATCACACAGTTGGTGTGCTTCTACCATGTGGGTTTTGTTACTTCTCAACTAGATGGCCATTTGGTTATCTTCATGCCTTTAAGACCGTAGATGATATCTATCTTTTGATAGCCAGGCACCATCAGCTTTCATTGTCCCATTTGCCTGTGAGCCCATTTTGTCTTCAGCCATCATGTCAGGGAAGGTGAACACCACAGATGCCATGCTAGTAGAACAAATTGAGGGAGTACTTGAGTGGAGAACCAATGTCCATCTGCTGCCGTAACACTTTATAAATAAATATATGTACATATCTCTATTCCTCTGTCATTGTATTTACATATATACATGCTTTTATTTAGACCTCTGTAACTGTCCTATGATTCCCAGTTCTTTCCTCTATTTCCTGTTACTTTTCTCCCATCCTACTATTATGTTCAATCTTCATTTAGGTTTTGGTAATTCCTCTTGACTACATTGCCCTTGATCAAGCCTCCCCAAGCATCCTATGCCCTCCTTGCCATCAATTTTAGATCTCTTATTCTTCCCTTGTCTCTGGGTTTGTTGACATCCCCTTGCCCCCCACCTCTCCTTGTCCCATGTCCCTCTGGAACGGTCAGTTCCATTGTTCTCTCCTCTGGATTGTTCATCTGCCTATCTTGTCCAGATAGATATACATAGAGAATAATACGTGTAAACACAAAGCAGAGCAAAACATAACAAAAAAAAAGACAAAAAATAAATCAATACCCACTAATAAAACAAAACAAAAATAAATGAACAAGTAAGTAAAAATGAAATGATGTGTCAGTGTCTTTCATGGTGACAGCCTTGGAAATCCTGTGGGATAGTTCATCTCTGTCTTACAGGATCACTATCAGTTGAAATCGACTCAATGGCAATGGAATTCTTTAGTTATTTATGGTTTATTGTGGAATACTATATTTGAAGTCATACAGCTGTGTTCGTTAGAAACATTATCAAGCATTAGCTTTTTGTTCTCTTTCAATAAAAGTATGTACATTCCTCAGAAGAAAGAAAAAACATTTCTGTAGCTGATCAGCTCAGATGGAAAATAATTAATTCATTAAATGGATACATCGTACATGATTCCTTTTAAAACCACCTTCATTTAATCACCCAATCTGTAATAACCATTAATTTTAACTTACTTGAAAGATGCTATTGTAGCTTTTACATTAGCTACTATAATACAATTGCCAGATATTCTCCTTTAAAGATCTCTGTTTCTAATCTTTTTGTGTTTTCCTGGGCAGTTTCCCTTTTAGACAAAGCATCATGTATTTTGGACAGGTGCTAAAGTCATTTGTTTGGAAGAAATGCGGTAGAGCATCTACTCAGCTGCTTTCAACTTGCATTTAACCTATTTTAAACATGCTCATTATCTTGGGCTTCCTTCTTAATGTATCGAATTATGAAAACTGACTCCAAAAACCTTTGTGTTTTTGAAAATACAATTGAATTGTTCTGGTATTCTTCTGAAACCATTACAAAATATGAGACTGTCACATCGCTCTCCCACAGAGCAGCTGAAGGGTTCAAACTGCCAACCTTTCAATTAATAGCCAAGTGCTTCACCACTAGGGCTCTTCATATTCTTCAATAGCAATTCCAAATTTCCTCTTGACTCTTACAGACTAAGAGAAATTCAATCTTTAGTAGTTGACATTATTGATCAATCATTTCTTCCTTTACATTAAAAAATTGTACATTTGAATCTGTTTTCTATTCCTTTTTAACTCTTGCTCCTTATTGTTTTATTTAATATTCAGTTCTATTTAATTTGCCGACTCATACACATTCTCAAGGCTTTAACTTCATTTCAGGAATTTAAACACTGCTTCTCTCTGATCACAAAAATCGACTTACAGAGTCCTAGTATCATTTTAAAATGTTTATTGTATATTTCCAACTGCCAACTAAACAGTCATACTGACTTTTCAGTCAGCACTTCCATCCTAATCAGTTTGAAGTTTATTCCAAAGTAATATTTATTGGAGACTTCACTATATCCAGAGCACACAGTGTTAAGGACTGGCTCCATACAAATCATGAAACATAGGGAGCTCAGAATTAATAGGATCAAAAGACCCATAAATAAATCATGACAGGAGTAGTGTGATGATGGTTGGGGACTCAGAAGTGCACATGCACGGCGTGTGCCTTGGGTGTTTAGAGACTGGTTAATTCCAAAAATACTCTATCCCAACTTCCTCATTCTGCTCCTCCAAGCTCACAGTACCATAGTTATCTTTGATTCTTGATGCTTTGATTCTTTGATACTTCCGTAGATTCCATGGTATCAAATTAATTCCCAAGTCCCTTTTAGAAAATCTCCTTGAAACCTTGATGTCATGATCCTTAGCTCCTCATGATTGTCACTGCCACTGCTCTTGTTCAATCTCTGGCCATTTCCTATGATAGCTTCTATGTCCCACTATGTGAACTCCTGCTTACATACCTCCTGTTCCAGTTTTCCCAGTACTGGAGCACAGTGTCATCATCTCATACTCTTGGTTCTTGATTTCATATCTACCACCTATTAGCAGTTGTAACTTTGCCTATGAATTTTTAATTTCTCAGTGTCTATATTTCTCCTCCTCTGTACAGTGCTTTACATCACAGAGGTTTTTTAAGATACATGGTACACCTAAAAACTCATACTCACAACAAGTCTGTAGGACAGAGTAGAACTTCCCCATAGGATTTCCAAGGCTTTAAGACTGATGGAAGCAGATTGCGATACATTTATCCTACAGATTAGTGGGAATGGGGGAATTCAACAACTGAGCACTTAACGATTGTGCCATCAGGACTCCTTAAGCCTTGCACACATATATACATAGATATAGCTTACTAAATGCATCTGCTACAATAATCATTATTATCTACTATATCTCCTCAATTCCTATGTTTTGTCTTCTCTCACACCTATTTCATTTTGCGGTTTTCTGTATACTTCTCTCTCCCTAATAAACCACATCCTTCTTGAAGGCAGGGACTGAATCTTATTTGTCTCTGTAGGTGACTTGTGGACCAATTTTTCTCCCCCCCCATCATTTGAAATCTAATAGGAGGTGACAGACTCCATTGTGATTCACAGTTGATGGGGGACAAAAAGAACCAGAGGCTCAATTAAAATGATATTCAAAAGATACCAGAAATGACTAAAATCTATGAAATCATGTGCTAAATGGTCCCCAAAGAACCAGTTACTTCAAAAATTAAAAATTATTACCAAGAGCTTAATACATTATATTATATCATGCATAATGCACCATAAAAATGTCAGAAGTAGCTTTATTTCACATTACTATATTTCTTGATGGTGACCTATCTCGACAAGTAAGATTTGCAGAATTTGAACATGGATAATAAGCCCACACTCTAAGAACATGTTTAAAATATCAAATCAGAACAGGGACGGTGGTATGGAACTCCTTGGGAGAATGCAGCTAGGGCACCTTGGAGACTCAATAGTTTGCAATTTCTTTCCTAGCCCATAAATGATTTAATAGGAACACAGCGTGGCCAGCTCCATTATTTCCATTTTTTCCCGCTGCACAACCTATTCTAAATAGCCAGATAAGATGCGGAATGATTATACTGTTATGATATAGGCTGCTCTGAGTTTTGCTTTGTTTTGATTTCGATGCCTGGGATCCTTGCCAAATCATTAAGCAAGTCAGGTCCACCTGAGGCTGGTTGCTTTTTAGATTGAGGAATAGCTTCAATATAACTTGCAAAGACCAGTTCATCAAAACCCTTAGTATCACACAAACAAGGGGAAAATACCAAGGGACTTCTTCCATTCCTTTCCTGGCTATCTATGTTCGGTAGAAAAGCAAGAAAATAACAGGGACAGGATTTAAATGGTCTATTTTGACAGGTTATTAGGATTCCAACCACAACCTGCCTACTTCCTCTGATCTAACCAGATCCAGAGAGGTGGCAAGATGTTTGTAAAGCAGCTGCGCACACATATAAAACAAAACACGGGCCACCAAAAATGCTAGAAAAGAAGGAAGAATGGGGGAGAGGGGGGGATGAATAATTTGGTGACCTGGTGGGGAACTTAAAATGAAGACCTGCTAGTGTGGTCATGTATATTCGTCTGGTTGACTGACACACATTTCCCTGTCGTGGATTTAGCTACTGGTTATTCAAGAGCTGTCAATCTCATCTTGTTCTATCACGTAATCAATAGCTCCAACTGAGCCCACCATGGGAGGCTAGGCTCTTATCCTCTGAAATGAGAGCTCACCCTCTGTTTGTGATTTCCTACCAGGTGGATGTGTTTGATACAGGCAGTGGGGTGCTGAAACAGACTTGTCTAGGGCTCTTTGGAAATATTCTTCCTGTGACAAAATTTATATCATAATGGGCACAGGCTCGGGCCCTTGCCTCACACCCTTCTCTCCAAGGCTGAGTTGTTATTAGACATGGGGACTTCTATCTTGAAGGACCTTGGGGAAACATGTCTGGATGTAGGACTAAGGAGATTTTGAGAATCCCTGGAGACGGGACAAATGAATAAGCTCAGATCTCTGAAGCTATAAAGCCTGAAAGATGTAAAAGATAATATGGAATAAGAGTGGCCAAACTCCGGACCACAGCCCAAATCCTTTCTGCTATCTGTTCTTGAAAATAAAACCTCATTGGAACACAACTGTGCCTATCCATTTAGTTATGTATTTCCTGACTGTCAGAGGTGAAGGGCTGTGACAGGGACTATATGTGCCAAAGCCTAAGACGTTGACTAGTCATTTACAGAAAACATATGTTGACCTCTGATCATGCGTACTTGAGCAAAATCACTTAGATGCCATTCTTTGTAATTTATGTTTATTTTGATGGTAAATAACATGAGTATGCATGACAATATGACAGGACTAAGAAAATAGTTACGTAAAGGTTATGCACCCACAGTGCCCTACAGGAAGATCCTTACTGGGATGCTTACGAGAAACAGTATGTAAGGTGGAAATGACACCAGTTTTGAACTAGATTCTACTCAATGTCTGCCATCAATGGGGCCTTAGAGTTGTGGTCAGAGCTAAATGTACAGATCTAGGTGACAGTGACTTACGCCACAACCCAAACTGTTATTTTCCTTCCTTTGAATCTCCCTGTCTTCTTAGTTTCCGGGACAAATCTGAATATACCATGGGCACTTGACCTTGACACCTTTTAAATAAGGAGTGACACCGAAACTTGCTTTTGAACTTTGTTTGACACAGAGTCTCCAAATTCTGCTGTGCGTGTCGACCTTTGACCTTCTGCCTCTAAAATCTTTATCTTCTTTCTAGAACTTAAATACCACAGAGAAGACAGCCCCTCTACAAGTGAGAAGCAGAAATTATTTACCCACATGAAGTACAGGTTAAAATATCCGTTCATTTCTCCTATGGAGAAGTGATCAGTGTTGGTCACATGATTAGAACTATTTCAAACATACAGGGAAGAAGAATCTGGGGAGGAGCACTATATGAAACAGAGCCATCCCATATACACAAATACCTAAAACCTATTTATAAGTGTATGAAAGTCTTTATGTTGGATGAAGTCATAGAAAGGCATGCAGGATATACAATAGGGAATTTACCCTGGTCTCATAAGAAGATGGAAGTGGAAGGGTATGGCAAGGTTCCTGAGAGAGAGAGTGTGTATAATCATTCTCTCTTGCACCCAACTCTTGGTTTGTTTTTCTTTTAATCATTTTATTGGGGGCTCTTACAGCTCTTATAACATTCCATGCATCAATTTTATCAAGCAAATTTATACATATGTTGCCATCACCATTTTCTAAACATCTGCTTTCTATTTCAGCCCTTGGTATCAGCTCCTCTTCCCCTTACTCCCTCACGACCCCTTGATAAATTATAGATTATTGTTGTTTTCATATCTTACATCAACCACTGTCTCTCTTCACCCACATTAGTGTTATTCATCCCTTGGGGAATTAGGGGGGGATGTTATGCACTGATCATTGGGATCGTCTCCCTCTTCCTTCCCTCCTCCCCATACCTTTCCCCTGCCCTACTCCCATTCCTGTGCCTGAGGTAATCTGACCTGGATTCCATGTGTTGTGAACTTTTGTCTGTACCAGTGTCCATGCGCCAGTCTAGCCAGAACAGAAAGGCAGGACTGGGGACATGATAGTAGGCAGGGGTGGGGTGGGGGTGGTGAGCAATACTCAAAGAACCAGAGTATTGTTTGTTTATTGGTGCTATACTATGCTCTGGTTGACTCATCCCTTCTGTGAGGTGATGTCTTTTTGTTTACAGATGAGTTTCGGGTCTCTACTCTAACCTCTTTTCAGCAATATGTTTTTTGTTTGTTTGTTTTGGGTCCTCTGATGCCTGTTACCTGATTCCATGGACACACCATGATCACACAGGCTAGTGTGCTTCTTTATGTGGGCTTCTTGCCTCTCTAGATGGCTGCTTGTTTAACTTAAAGTCTTCAAGACCCCAGATACTATATCTTTTTGGGG